>JACXGK010001877.1:39258-62867 GCA_016801125.1 Novumbra hubbsi
GAATTAGAGCAAGGAGAACACTACCACATAATGACACTGACATTAGCCATGAATTAGAGAAAGGAGAACACTACCACATAATGACACTGACCTTAGCCATGAATTAGAGCAAGGAGAACACTACCACATAATGACACTGACCTTAGCCATGAATTAGAGCAAGGAGAACACTACCACATAATGACACTGACCTTAGCCATGAATTAGAGCAAGGAGAACACTACCACATAATGACACTGACCTTAGCCATGAATTAGAGCAAGGAGAACCCTACCACATAATGACACTGACCTTAGCCATGAATTAGAGCAAGGAGAACCCTACCACATAATGACACTGACCTTAGCCATGAATTAGAGCAAGGAGAACCCTACCACATAATGACACTGACCTTAGCCATGCATTAGAGCAAGGAGAAAACTACCACATGATGACACTGACCTTAGCCATGCATTAGAGCTAGGAGAACACTACCACATAATGACACTGACCTTAGCCATGCATTAGAGCAAGCAGAACACTACCACATACTGACACTGACCTTAGCCATGCATTAGAGCAAGGAGAACACTACCACATAATGACACTGACATTAACCATGCAATAGAGCAAGGAGAAAACAACCACATAATGGCAGGGCTAGCATGGCATGTTCACCAATTTCCTACTGTCAGTGTTCCTCTTATTTGGTAATAGAAAATAGGACTGGCCACTATCTGCTGAAACTGTCCAACTGCCAAGCTGTGATTTTTTTTTTTGGTGATTTACTCTTTAAGGATACAGAACTACCCCTACTCAAAACATCTCCCCCCTGATTAGAACATATTTAAAAGCATCAAGGACATCAAAAGCATGAACCAGACTGAGACACACCAGGCAAATCCCATCAGGGTGACTGGACACCATTTTGAAGCCTCGTGAACAAGGGCAAGGTATGGAATGCAAACCCAAAGCCATTGCTGTCTGGAGCTTTTAGTCTTTTCCTAGTAACAAACAACAAATCATGCGGTTTCAAATAACAACACAGCCGGTAGGACATACCCAATTGTTGATCCCCATGAGTAACATCATCCAATCATGGCCAACCAGCACCCTCTCTACAGCAGAGAGCATATAGCGAGATTGTTACAGCTGACAAAATGGGAAAGGGAAACTATATAGGGATATAAGAAAAGCAATTGTTCTTTTGCATAATCAGAATATGTTTGCTGATATATAGCAGATATGATGTTAGACAACTGCTTTGAATCAACATATTGTAAACAGCTATGTGGTGTCTGTATACTGTAGGATCTCGCCCACGACTATCTAAACTCAATATAGCTTCAACATTTTAAATAAGGACCCCAAACTTTTGATTATCTTCTGTGATTGAAACTCTGTGGCCAGATGAGCCCCTTGTGACCAGTCGGTTAAAAAGGAAGATTGAAAAAGACAGCCGTTCCCACTGAATGACAAGAAATGACTATTAACTGGGAATTCAATAAACACTCCTGAACAGCAACAACTCAACCACTGTGAATGGTCTTTGCTCAGTGGAAACACTATAGAATAGGTCATGATATGGTTTTGCACATAAAAAGTATCTTAATAAACATTAAGAAGGCATTACAAACATTTCTGTTTCATGTTTTTATAAAACAAAATTATTTATTTTCCTTTTAATTAAGAGGTTCAATTACTTATTAAAGCATTAGAAATGATCAAACTAATATGTAATCAGGCATTGTTTGAACCCATAACCCCAATTGGCTATACCCTCTGAGACAACTGCCAGTTCCTTTCTATGGATTGACTCTCTAGGCACCTTGACGTTTTTTTTAATTTTCAACACACTAATAAGATATGTGAGATAAAAATTGTATAACTTCTTAACATAAACATAAGTCAAGTAGGAGCAATGGTAATATTCCTTGGCAATATCTAATAGACATTTCTTTTTTCATCACCTCATCTTTCTTTTATCTCTCCTCCTGTGTCTCTTGCAGACAAACAGTCAACTGAGCAACATTTCATGGATTGAGGCTTGATGTAAATGTAGCTACATTAAAATGCAAATGCACGTTTTCATTTCTTTGACATTAGAATATGAAACAAGACAATACTTTTTCGTTTCAATTAATCCAATTAGTAAGATAATCTTGTGTCACATGCCAAACTACATCAAAAACAATAGCTAGGCAAGAAGGGTGGGTCACAATCTTTAACTGTAATGCCAGCCTGTCAAATCTGCTGTTAAAAAAGTTACAAATTATCTATAGTTCTATAGTAATTGACCTACCACAAATAGCTGGAGAGCAACAAGAAAACACCCTGTTGGACATTCCACCCATCCACCACAAATGACGCTAACCCAGATTCCACTTCCCTCCGTGAGCCCCCTGAGCAGGCCGTTGTCGATACAGCAAGATCTTTGCTGCATTGATTTGAACTGCAATGGCAGAGGCGTACTATGAGGTAGAATTAAGGCTGAGACACAGAGCTGCAGAATTGGGATAATGGAATCCAGTAATGTGTTCCAAATTCTTTCAATGTGTTGCTGCACTTTGTTGTGTAGGCTTATTTTATTGTTTAGTAGGTTTCAGGAATGTCTTGCCAACTGCATGTATTTCTTATTGGCAACAATGTTACTATTTCTATTTCGTACATAGTATTGCCTCATAGTATGACTTATGAGCAGTATAAAACAATGGGTCTACAAACATCCATTGTGTTCTGTGCACCTGTGAGATTTGGCAGCCTTGGTGATGCATTGAACACCAGACCAATGTTGTTTGGCTAAACTTGACTGAAATTCAATTACCATCTAACGATCTGTTATGAAAGGAAATTGCAGGCATCAAAGCCTTCATTTTGTTGGAGCAATCAAAGCAAAATGTATTTATTCAACAACAGAAAAACAGCTGAAGTCAATTAGGGTGTTAAAAGTGAGCTTTAATACTCTTTATAATTATTTTGCACACATTGGGTCTAAAACGTGATCCGATGTTTGTCTATGTCTTAATAGTTAAACAAATTTTTAAAGCTGCACTAGGTAAGATTTTCAGTAAAATTCTGAATAATAATATGAAAAATAGAATAGTCTGCACAAAGTTTGACGTTCTCATTCTTTGCCTTGCTAACGTTTGCTTAGGTGGCCTGGTTTCTAACTATGGAAGCTAGAATTGACAGGAAATTTGCGGCATGCTCCAGAAATTATAAATCGACATTCCTCTGGCCCCGGGTTGTCTGTGTTGCTAAACAACTCTTAGGGGGCCTCATTTGCTTACACAACATTTCTATTGGGAACAAAAAGTTTGTTTCTTTACGAAAGAAAATCTGGCCTTGTGCAGTTTTAAAGAAAAAAACACAATCACACCCTTACATTTCTCTACCCTCTGCAAGGGCTTGTGATCAGCATCGGAGCGGCTGACGTGCCAGGCAGTGGGGCAGCCATTTTACTGCTGGGTCTGCCTGCCTGGACCAGGTGAGGTCATCTTTGATGAACACATCGAGGGACTTAAGGTCGGAGACTCTCTCCCCTTCAGCTCCATCGATGTGGTTTGTGGTTATGATCCTCCCACTTCCTGAAGTCCACGATCATCTCCGTTGAGAGAGAGAGAGAGAGGCTATTTTATCAGCCCCTTATAAACAATGTTGAAATAACTCAAATGGAGTAATAGCAGATTTAATTTAAGCAAAACAGATTTCCTTCCAATGTCTTTCCATTATGCGTGGCCGAATCTCTATAAAACTATCCCCCACTGAACAGTGCTCCCCTAATAAATGTGGAAAAGGGAAGATAAATCACTCCACTATAAACTTTTAAAGCAAACACAGCAACACAAGATTAAAGCCATGCTGTCTATGACTCCCGTGATATACTGACAGTTGAGACAGAAAATGTTACTCATTAGTTTAACCATTTATTTTAGAACTATTCACAGCAATGTAGATACACTGTATTACCATTATGCTCTGTTCCACTTGGGTAACTCAATGTCATCACATGATTATGTATACTGGATACGACCAACAACAACGTCACAGTAATATTATTAATGGCAATTCCATTAGGAAGTAAGCAAGGTACGCAGTGCCGAAATGGTGGAGGTGGTGTCGATGGGTGGGTTTAGAACCTGATGATATTATGACGATCAACATATCAGGTAACCTGACGATTAAATCGAGTTAGGAAATCTCACATTGTAGTAGGAGCGATCCGACGGCCTATGCTAAATAACAGAGCAGTTCAACATCCTGCCTTTCCTTTCATCTCCCTCTTTCTTACTACAATTTAGAGAGCTAGCAACCAGAGTCAGTTTGGGGTACGTTGTGTACTCGTAATTTCAGGATGTATGTATGTAATGAATTTGTTTGTCAGTCAAACACAAGCCTGTTAAAATTGTTAAAGGTCTTAAAATTGCAAAAGGTGTCTTTGTTGTCTGGAATTTATGTCAAAACAAAAATACATAATAATTATTTTGAATTAAAAATATTCATGTTTTTATAGGTGTTTATTTAAGGCAATGATTATTTAAGTAGGCTGTTAGATGACGCTAACATAAATGTCAAACTGTGCGTTGCCAGGGAATAAAAACACACACTTTCATTATTAAAAAGTTCTCCACAGAACCTGTTGTGTTTAGGGTGACTTTAAATACTTGCGTACAACCCCACCCTGACTGGTGAGTATGTACACCTGTTTTCATCAATTGCTCTTTTTTGTCTTCTCAGAGAGCTTTTGTTCCTCAAAGAACATTCTTTACAAAAAAAACATCTGTCTCAAAACTGTTGTTGCTAGAACCTTCTATATAGGGTAGTGCAATAATCCTCTATTTGTGAAGGTTTGCTCCCAGTACTTCCTGTGACAGTTTATTCTAGAACCACTTATACAGTCTTATTCCTACATGCATAAATTCATTTTTAAGATGTTACATGCTACGGTATGTTTTATTTCTTTGTATGTGATTTTATGGTATTTATCATTAAGGATAATTTTGAGCTCACGTAAGAGGCCTGTTGTGAAATGTTGTGTTGCTCTGGAGTGTAGCGGCGTCTTAAGAAAGGTCTTGTGTAATCACAGGGAGAGGTGTGCTTGGATGCATTAATTTAAGGTCTGATCCAAGCGCTCTACACCTAGCTTGGCCTGTGGATTGTACAAAGCCGTACAGATGTGACAGCTTTGATTCTGCAGTAGGAGGACCGTTTGGTGGAGATAAGCTGGGCTTGGTTATCTGTGGTTAGTTTTGACAAATAGCTGATAGAAGATATCACAGAACTCGTTTTATAACTTGTAAATTGAGCAATTCTTTCTGGTTTATATAATTTCACAGTTTTGGACAGCATTTTTTATTTGTTTCTTCAAAGTTCAAATTTGATGGCAACCCAAAATTATTGGAAATAGCAACCTTTGCAATTTACATGGAGGGAGCTTTTTAGGAGAAATTGCATACAGACCTCGGTAATGAAAACCTTTAGTAGTTTAATAAAAGATAGGTGTAATTTACTTAATCAAAATTGCCTTGGGTTGGAAAGTGGATACTGAGGAAATACGTTACACACAATGGCTTTGTTACATTTCATCTTTAATGAAATAGAAAAGGATCAATGTTTAATGTAATTCATTTGGAAGGAATATCTACCAAACAAACAAATATACATGTCACTTGTGATGTTATGTGAGTGTGTTAAAATTCTTACCAAAGCACTACTATTCACATAGGTTTTTTGGTCAGATTTAAGGTTTATGTAATCTCAAACATATATTTCTGATAATAGTATTCCTTGTTTTTTGTTTTGTTTACACACCCAGTGCCTTTCATTTCAGTTACAAATATCACATCGAAAAAGTATCTTTTATAGTGACTCTCAAGCTTATTCTCCCACTTTTCCAACCTTTTACAGCGTTACAACATTTAATCAAAATTTATCTAATTAAGGGTTTTGCCACTGATCAAACTAAACATCCAATGAAATGTACCTGCGTTAGTGAAGTTATTTTGTACATGTCTTACCTCCTTCAGAAACATCACCTTTAGGAACCATGCTTTACTAAGATCACGTCTTTCTAATATCTAAGTATGCAAATTGCTCAAAGGGCAAAGTATAACCTATAAATTACAGAATATCTGAGTAGCCCCAGTTTGTAGGATAAGTTACTGCCATCAACACATTAACTATGTGTTGTATGATGACAACCAAACGCTCATGATACCATGTGGTTGTTAAAGTTACTGGCTCAGTGTTTTCTGGTTACCAAAGCAATCAGAAGCCCTGCATGGGACGTGGTCTTAAATGATCTATTTGCCCTGATTTCAGTGAAACAAAATGAATGAGGACAAATGCCTTGGATTACACTATGGCTGTTTTTCCAGGGAAGCCTGAACCCTTGAATCAGCAAAATTCCACAGTTAGTGAATGAAATGGGATGTGTTGGAGATAAGTGGTGATGCGGCCCTTTGGTTGCATCACCACATTGGCTCTTGGCAAAAAAGACAGAATTCTTTCTATGACGTTCTAATAAGTTCAGTTAAAAAGATAAGGATTTAAGTGAATTTACAATTTGCAAAGGCAGGCAAACGGCCATAACTTAAATAGGTTGCAAGCCTACATAAAATATCTAGCCAGCAAACACAACATCATGGTTCATACTTTGTCTTAATGTTGTTGGTCTGCATTTTTTCGACCACTGGAAGAACTTTGCTTTCCACTGCATGACATTGATGACTGTTGTTTGGAGATGTTTGTTAGAGATTAAATCACATTCATCTGCCTTGACTTCATTAACATTAAAAACATGACACAAAGAAAGCATTCACATTATTTATTTCTGCACAGATTGATGTATACTTAGTATACAAATGCAAGAAATCATATTTTGCAATTCACAATGCTTGAGAAAATGAAAAGGTTACAATTTCAATGAAGCCTTGAACCATCTTTTAGATGATGATATATTCATATATGATGTATGATATAGTCCATCCAAACCACTGTTGAGCAGCTGCAATTCTATAGCAAGCAAGAATGAGAAAACATTTAACTTTAAAAACTACAGAAATGAATCTCCTCAGTTTCCAAACATTTGCAGAGTTGTTAAAAGGAAAGGAGATGCAACACAATGCACCTGTCCCAACGTTTTTTAAACAAGTTGCTGGCATCAAATTCAAAGTGGGCATACATTTTTTAAGAAACAATTAAATGTCTCATTTTCAACATTTGATTTGTTGTCTTTGTATTATATTTGGATATATGGTTTTAATGATTTGCACATCATAGCATTCTGTTTTATTGGAAACAGGGTTGTACCTACAGTACTGCAAATAATAAACATAATAAACTGATGTTTGGATCCTGAATACCAGTAAATACAAATGGCCGGTTAACAGAGTCATCAATTATATATTTTAAACAACCAAGCCAAATATGCTTCATCCTTGTAAAATGTTATGACAGGTTCTCTCAACTGAGGCTTTTACATTAGGACCCAAAAATCACAACCAGTAAGATTGTATTGAGTGGAAATGCTGTTACTGCTTTTTATACTAATCCAGAGGCAGAACTACACTAATCATAAAAAAGAAAGGTTTTAAATAAGTCACAGTGTTATTACGTTTGAAGGGTTTATGAATAGGGCATAGTAAATTTGTATCATATTATATTGTAAAAAATAAAATAGAATTTTAACGAGTGCATGAACCAAACAAGTCTTAATCTTTGTAGATACTGACATTGAATTTTTGTTTCAGAAATAATTAGTATAGTGAATCACAGATGAAGATGTTCATTGTTTGTTCAATCAAGATAATAACAATACTGCACTGGTAATAACCCAGTAAGATCATATACATCCAGGGTCTCAAACCGGTTTCACGGAGGGCCCAGTGTCTGCAGGTTTTAGTTTTTTCCTGTAAATTGGTTCCAGGTTCAGACCTAAATAACCAGATGAGGGTAGACCTAACCAATCAGTGACATAATGAATCAATTAAGTACAAGGTGAGAGTGAAAACCTGCAGACACTCGGCCCTCCATGGAACCGGTTTGACACCCCTGATATACATTGAGACTGATGTCTATACATTTAAAGACCATACCTTTTGCACTATGCGTGTGCATTTGTTTTGTATGTTGTACTTGAGGTAGACTGGCTATGTCCAAATGCATTGTTGCTACTCTGCTGCCTACTTTTATATTAAAGTGTATACATTATCATTCTGTTTACTTACATACAAAATAATTTTTAGAATACTGTTTAGTGAAAAGGTGAGAAATATGGAACAAATATCAACATATACCAGGTTATCAAACTCCAGAGGGTCACATAATACACAGTTGGCTTGTTATTCATCTTCTGTTGATTTAGGTACAGCCCTGCCACATTCCATTCAATTGCTAGAGTATGACCACACTATTCTACCACAAAACAAAATGTTTTTTTTTCACATACAAAAAACATGTAATATTTGTACACTAAAACAACTATTAGTTAGGATGCACTGTAATTATTAATATTTCCCAACACTGAATACTGAAATGGTGCAAGTTTGTTCCTTTACCGCATTCTTTCCCTTAGCTGTTCGAAATACCATTTAGTCAAAACAGCACTCCACTACAACACTTTTCACTACTCAATCAGGATCCTTTAGGCCAGGCAATGGGTTATTTCCCAGAGCTTCACAGGAACTAACACAGCTGAACTGAGCACAGATCTAGTTCTTGTGGCTTCTTGATGCCAAGGCAGTGCTCTCTGGGCAGGTGAGTGCCAGTCTGAGTGATGCAAAGCAGCACGCGCCGTTTAAAACCCCTCCCACATGTCTTGGAGCACGAAGACCACTGCCCTGTGTTCCACATGGGACACGGGTCCCCACATGCCCTGGTGGGAGCTGGCCTCTCTGAGCTGTCACAGCCTGTGGCTAGGTTGCCCTCTGAGTCTGTGCAATGAACCAGTCTAGTCTGGAGGCCCATACCACAGGAGACGGTGCACTCCTCCCAGCTCCCTGTGGACCACTTGTTTGGGGGAAAGGACTTGCGCATCGGCCCCTTCCGCACCACCTTGTTTCTATCTACTAGGACGCTGTTTTGCAACAGGCTCCTCTCTTCTTTTCCCGGGGTCTTCTCCTTGTGGTGCTCCTGGGACAGATAGAAGGTGTAGCGGATTCGGGGTGGGGTAATCTTCCCCACTGAGAGGACCTCCACGGTCAGGGGTTCCTGGAGGGGTCTGGTGGCCTGGAGGGTCTCCACCGCACTAGTGGTGCCGCTGTAGCGCATCAGGCTGCCCTTCAAAAGGATGTCCCGCTCTACTGCTGACACCACATAATTCCCATTTAGGAGGTACACGCCATGTCGGTTTTTCACTGCTAGGTAGTTGTCATCGTTCACCAAGCCCCTGTACCCGCGTTGTCGAATGTCGATGTTAGATGCTCCCGCGGGCAACATCAGCACGAAGTTATAGCCACGTCTGAAAAACAAGGGAGGAATCTCCAGTCGAGGTATAAAAAAAACATGTTTGGCATGTGACACTAGTAGAATTATAAACTGTATGACACTATTATGATTAGAAACTGTATGACAATACTCTTATTATAAACTGTACAACACAACTATGATTATAAACTTTATGATATTAGTATGATTATGAACTATATGACACTACTATGATTATAAACTGTGTGACACTACTATGTTTGTAAACTGTATGACACTACTATGTTTGTAAACTGTATAACACTAGTATGATTATGAACAAAAAGTAACAAGTAAAGTGAACCGCACACTGTATGCCAGACACTTACATGGGCTTGGTGAACAATCCGGACACTTTTTTGCAGCTTCGGTTGTCCCCGCCACACTCACCACACTTGTCATACTTTTTGTTTGAGCTGAGCTTGCCGTCACAACCTGCCTTGATGCATTTCCCCATGACACATACTGCAGAGGTGTCCGGAGAACAGGGTGTTCCATCAACAACCTATAGGAGTGAAGATTTGAAGATATATTGAGTTTGAGTTCATCCATTTGTCTGCACTCGCTTGTGAGTAAGTGAGTGAGTGAGTGAGCAAGCTGAAGCATACAGAGTGGAAACCAATTCCAGCATTTATTATAAAAGAAATTGATGCACAATTTTATTTGGGAAGGACTTGGACCATCTGATGAACAGCACAAAGAGCAAGCCAAGACTAGGATTAGAGAGCGCTACAGGGAAGAGGGGCATGGCACTAACGCCTGGGTATGTAAACACTTGTTAACATACGACAGCTGGAAAGCCAGAGGCTTGCTACTTTCCTCGTCTCTCTTCCTCTGTCTCTCTCCATGCCGTGACTGGTGGTTCCTCTGTCTCACCCTTTCTCTCTTTCTCACTCTATATCGGAATATATCTCTGAGGGAAAGTCCTTTTGAAGCAAGGACTGTCAGTCCTTTTACATCCTTTCGACGTTTCGACTCACATTAGATTGGGTTTGGCTGGTAGTTGCCTACTCTGCTTTTCATGGATCGAGGCATTTATTAATATGTCCCACATTCTGAGACATTCGGTGGGTTTGTCGTTAGTTGATGTAATCGGTTAGAATCGGTCAGGAGAATTTCCAAACAGTCCAAATACTGCTAATATTAAAATGTCCCTAGCAAATAAAGGCTCCTTCTTTCTCGATATTCGTCCACAGGTAGCGCAGGTAATCACCTTTGAAGCGAGAACATAGAAGTACCCAGTCCCGTTGACCCTGCATATGAGCTTGCACTTGTCCTTGGGTGACACTCCGGAGTATTTGGGGACCCAGACCACAGATGATGCGAGCCTGTTGGTATTAAGGCTGAATCCATTGAACGCCTCACACTGCTCCTCACGGAAGCTTTTGCCTATGGATGTATGTTTGTTAGTAACGTGGATCCATGATGTGCACACCCACGGACATAATGTCGCCAACATACTGTACAACGTCACCATGAGTTCTACAGCATGCGTGTGCAAAAATGTTGCTTTCTGATTTAGTTTAGTATGGGTTTAGCTTACATACAGGGACTTCTGTTTATGTTTACCTGATTCAGGGCAGGTGTCAAAATTGCAAGAGCGATACTTTACTCTGACTCCCAGGCAGTATTTGCCCCCATATTCTGGAACAGGGTTGTTGCAGTCTCTTCTGGCCAGCTGAACTCCTCCTCCACATGTTCTAGAACATGAGCCATATACACCCCACTTCCCCCATTGGCCATCCACCTGTAGGAGATCGCAAACACATAGTGACATTAACGAACCATGTGTTAATTCACCTGAAAATAAACATGTTCTGATTGCCATGTCGGTCTCCAAATACCAAGCTTTCGCACATCAGATCGACCGTTGCATCGGAGAAGACCAAAGACCGAATGCGGTTGAATAAAACATTCTCCAGATTCTTCAGAGTCCTTGCTTGGGCACTGATCCTACGTGTTTTGCTATGGCGTTTAGGTCAGGGGACTGGGATGACCATGGCAAAACCTTGATTCTGTGGTAAACCATTTTTACGTTGATTTTGAGGTGCGGTTTAGATCATTGCCCTGCTGGATGATCCAACTAAGGCACTTATTAGGATTCCAGGCAGAGGCATTTGAGTTTTAATTTAATATCAGCTGTTAATTGATGTCCATGATACCATATATCCTAAAATGTTAACCAGGGCCTTTGGAAGAAAAACAACCTCACAACATTGAAGATCCGCCATACTTCATGGACGGAATTAGGTACTTTACTGCATGGCTATCTTTCTGTCTACGCCAAACCCACCTGTGGTCACAGATTTTAGGCACTATGTAAAACAAGTCAAGATTTTATCAATGGCAGAACAAATATATATACTATATATATATATATATATATACAATAAAAATATATACAAATAAAAGCAGGGAAGGCTATACTTTAGCTGTGCTTCGCTGTCCCAATCATTTTTGGTGGGTGCTGAATGTTTTCTACCGTTGAATGGTGATATCATGATATTTGTCCTGAGACCAATTCCTATCAACATCTATATCTATCAACATCTATAAACATCTATCAACATCTATATCTATCAACATCTATATCTATCAACATCTATATCTATCAACATCAATCAACTGAATATTTTCTACCGTTGAATGGTGATATCATGATATTTGTCCTGAGACCAGTTCCTATCAACGTCTATATCTATCAACATCTATCAACATCTGTCAACATCTATATCTATCAACATCTATCAACATCTATATCTATTAACATCTATCAACATCTATCAGCATCTATCAACATCGATATCTATCAACATCTATATCTATCACCATCTATATCTATCAACATCTCTATCTATCAACATCTATCAACATCTATGTCAATAACAGACACCGCTAACACCGAGTGTGCACACCTGGGTCCTTGTGTGGTTGTTCTTGTGAGTGCACACCCCTCGAAAGCAGAGCCTACTGTTGCCACAGCCGGTGCCGTCAGCCCATGGGAAATGCCGTGTCTGGCAGACCAGCTGGCCTCGGGCATTCCCAGTGCACCACAGCTTGGAACAGGGCTGCATGTATGGGCAGGGTTTGGAGCCTGTACCGAAGGCCAGCTCACATTGGCGGTGGAGGCTGTAGCTGGTGCCTGGAAGGATTTCAGGCATAGCCAGCAGTTTCTGGGGCTGATCCAGAAGGCAGTCCCCTTAAATATAACAACATAGTTTATTCAGTTCTTTAAAATGTTCATAGCTTTCTCAGTCAACGTACTGTGAGATTTGCAAGCAAATGTGTATATTAAAAAGGTTGAAAACATGTAATGAAAAAGACAAAACTCTAAATTAACTTTGTGATATCTACTTAACTTTGTTTCACATGAAATGTGCAATCACAATAATCACATTTCATCTTAAACAAAAAGAGCACTATTATAGATTTTCTTTGTTATTTCAGAGTGTTAAACATATAACAGGTTAATATACTAGTGATACAATGCCATTATATCACTATTAGCGAACATAGTGCTCCCTGTAGAATAAGTAATAAGTAAATAAAAGTATAGCAAAAGTAAAAGTAAAATATTGGTATATTTACTACAAAATTCTAAAATTACCATATTTACATATTGTACCAAAAATACTGCCAACTAAGTGATTGAATATAGATTGTGGAAATGTTAGACTGGATTCATGTTTAATTAAGTTTGATTACAATTAAGTTGTTATTCTGTTATAACTGTTGTTTTTTCATTTAGTTGTTTATTAAAGCTAAATAACACAGGTTGGTAACCCATTGGTGTAAAATATGTTGGATGGATATGTTGCCAGTAGGTTAGTTGAAGACTAAACAGCTTATGCAGGAAACACTTTAGACAGACGCTGAAGTGGGCCCATGAGCTTCAGTACTATTACAGCTTATTATACAACTTCAATCATTAGAAGTGTTTAAATTTCCTATGGGGGGTCAGAATAAATATGTTTTCAAGAGGGGTTTACATTTCTATAACAGCTGTAATTGACACAGGTAGAGCAGAAACACACACACACGCATGTACACACAGGCCATATGTAATTGACACAGGTAGAGAAGAAACACACACACACGCATGTACACACACGCCATATGTAATTGACACAGGTAGAGCAGAAATACACACACACGCATGTACACACACGCCATATGCAAACGGTCACATCACTATGAGAACTTTCATTTCCCAGAGACGTGTAGTTGACTGACCATGGCCTCTGTCCAGGAAGTCTGTAATGATGGCAGCGCTGCACACAGACCAGGGGTTGGCACGGTCGATCTGGATCAAGGTGGGGGACATCATGTGGTTGTCCTTGAGCTTACCAAACACCTCCCTGCAGGCGTTCACATTGTCATGGGGCATGTTGAAGACGTGGCCTGGAGGGCAGAAGAATAGAATCAGGAAGGAATATGATGAGGAAACCCACAACATCTGAAAGACAGGTTTAAGGGGTAGGGGGTATATTTCTATTTTATTTAGATCTGGTCTTTTTGTTATTATCCTCATCATAATCAATGCTATTATTAACGAAACTCCAATATGGTACTAATCTTAGGATTATATATAAAGAAAAACAATCCAGGCCCCTTAGTTCCAGTGAAGGATCATCTTAATGCTACAGGATACAAAGACATTTTAGACAATTGGGAGGTTCCTACTTTGTCAACAGTTGAGGAAGGCCCTTTCCCTTTCCAACATGGCTGTGTCCATGTGGCCAAAGCAGGGTCCATAGACATAGTTCAACCAGGCTGGTGTAGAGGAACTCTAGTGGCCTGCTGAAACCTTTGACCTCAATCATTCTGAACTACTTTGGGATGAATGGGAATGTGATTGCGGGCCAGGCCTTCTCGTCTAACATCAGTGACTGACAGTGAGACACTCCAAAATCTTGTGGAAATCTTTCCCAGAAGCGTGATAGCTGTGGGGGGGGCACTACATAGTAAGGCACATGGTTTTGGACTGGGATGTCCAACAAGCTCATATAGGTGTGATGGTAAGGAATCCACGTACGTTTGGCCATATAGTATATTTCCCCCAAGAAAATATTTTAAACATTTTACTTGATGTGAATTTGGAATGTTTTTACATGAGAACCAAAGCGATGTCAAATAAAGTCAGGTAATCAATTATGAAAAATACAGAGGTGCTGTTTGTCCCAAACTTTGTGACAACAGAATCCCCCCCCCCCCCTTTATATCAGATCAGAATTGTAAATGAAAGGTGGCATGCACATTCAGATCTAGGGTCAGGGCAGTTCCCAAATTGAGTCATTTTGTACTTGCTAAGGAATGATTAACATTTGTTTCTCTCAACGTTCACTTTAGCGTTAACATAGAAGTGCACTTGGGCTGTTGACATAATATTTTATTTTCTGTTACATGGGAAATATACCTATAATACACAAGGATAATTTCTATTCACTCACCCAGTTCATGAGCAGCAGTGAAGGCAGAAGGGAGTCCATCATCCTCGATGACAGAGCAGCTTCTTTTGGGATCACACATAGTACCCACATCTGCCATGCCTAATGTGTCACAGGTTGTCGCACCACACAAGTCCTATTGTAGGAAACAATTACAATTTGATAATCCCTATAGCTGTGCAAGACTTTTTCTTCACACCTTGACCAAATTTGACAGCAACCTATGGTAGATAGCTACCATAGGTTGCTGTCAAATTTGGTCAAGGTGTGAAGAAAAAGTCTTTGTTTTCTTTTGCCCATCTTAATCTTTTCTTTTTATTGGCCTAAGAAATGTATTTTTCATTGCAACTGTGCCTAGAAGGCCAGCATCCTGGAATCACCTCTTCCCTTTTGACATTGAGACTGTCGTTTTGAGGGTACTATCTAATAAAGCTGCCAGTTGCGGACCTGTGAGGTGTCTGTTACTCAAACTAAACCCACTAGTGTACTTGCTCAGTTGTGCACCAGGGGCCTCCCACTCTTCTAACTAATCTGGTTAGAGCCAGTTTGCACTGTTCTGTGGGGGAGTTGAACAAAACCTTGTGTACGTTTTCTTTGTTCTTCAATTTATTGCATGGAATAGCCTTCATTTCTCAGAAAAAAAACAGACTGACGAGTTTCAGAAAAAAGTATATTTTTTGGAATCAAACCCACAATTGCTGATGCAATTAGTCTAGTCTAAAGAAGGACAGTATTATTGTTTCTTTAATTATTTCCCAGAGTTTCCCTGTGTTAACATAATTGCATAAGGATTTTCTAATGATAAATTAGTCTTTTAAAATGTTAAACTAGGACTTACAAAGAAAATATGTCATTTGGAACAGGGCAAATGGTTGCTGATTGTCACGTTGCCTCCTGGCGCGTGACTCTCCAGCGTTCGACGTCGCCGGCCTTCTAGCACCATCGTATGTGTTTGTCCTGTTTCCCATGTCCTGTGAAGGCACCCTTCCCCGATTCCCTTCAGCTGCACCCAGTTAGCTGGGTATTTAAACCCCTATGTGTCTTGTCTCCGTGTGTGTTATTGTCGCTGTTGCGTGTAGCCTACGTGCCTTGTTCGTGCCTGGGCGCACGCCTTTCTCATTCCAGCCTGTTTAGGCTTATTATTTAGGTTCGCCAATAAATCGAACCTTGTTCACCACACCTGCGCCTTGATCCGGTTCTTTTCATTCACCAGACGTCACACTGATAAAGGGTCTGTAAGCCTATGCAGATAGTTTATACAATTTCTGCCATTCACAGCAACAGTAGTAATTCACAACATTAACAACGTCTACACTATATTTCTCAACAATTTGATTATTTTAATGGACAACAAATGACATTTCTAAGTGACCCTAAACTTTTTAACAATTCAATTAAAGAATATTAAATTATTATGGTTAAAACACATACTTTAGTGCCAGGTAGATCTCCAGATGACAAGCAAGCACTTCACTTGATTTAATTACTACCTCTTCGAAGTGACCCTGACGTATCGTTCATCAGATGCAGGCGGCTTTTAGGGTTCCCAACTTTGTGCCTTAAGATAGGTCAGTTTCTTCATATTTCTTCATAACATTTTTTCTAGTCATCTCACAAGAAATGCATTACATTTTGGACATAACAAGATATTTGCGTTTCTATTATATTAACTTTTCAAAATATTCCTATTTTTAATTCCTATTTAATTCAGGTTAGCTTTACGTAAGACCCTCGCTATGCCAGTGCCTGTTTTTTCTCTTAGTGAAAATGTCAATAATATACATTTGTTTTATTGTCTAATAAAAAGTATTCGAACTTAACCACAGTGTCTTGTAATTTCTCTGTCAGTCTGTGTGTGACAAATAGGGATGCACTGTCGTATTAAATTTTAACTCATTAAGCATGAAAAAAACCAATGATTGCTTACCTGTTTAGTGAATAAGATTGCAGTGTCCCAGTATTCAGGGTGCTTGTCATTATTTTTGTTTAACTTTTTCTGCCACGAACAGAAAGTGCGTAATGTTAGGGCTGCATTGGTGGAGACCTTGGGTCCTTTGTCTGCTTCATTGACCACCATGAAGCCCACTACCACAACGTTTATCGAGTTTAGGATGCTAGCGTGCTTGTACAGCCTAGCAGCAACAGACATCAGGGTCAACAAGTAATGCTTTAAGTCCTCCCCGTGGAATTTGGCCATAGACTCATCAGCGACTACTAGAACCTCCACAAACCTAGGGATTGAGACAAACCTTTTGGATCTTCCCAAGGTCCTCAACATTGTTTCAGTTAGACTACTTTTCTCTAGTTCTCTCATGTGTTTATATTTCTCCAAAGACGCGGAAGTGTTTTGGTTCAAACCTTGTCCCACTCCACACTTGTTCGTGGTGGAATTGGCGCTGGAGCCTCTGCGGCGACGTATGACATGTGTTGTTCTCACGGAATTAACTGTGTGTCCTTCTTCACTCTCGTTCCCAAGCTGATTGATGAAATATTCCATGCCCTGGTAAGAAAACGCGCCTTGTAAGCCTTTGCACAGGCTTAGTGCAGCATACGAGCGCTGGTCTGCATTGACATCACCAGAGTAAAAGCAGTGGTTCAGATCTGGAGGTGCAGAGAAAAATGATGCTAAAGATGGGCTGGGAGCAGGGATGTTGGGCGCAATAAATGTAGAATCCGGTAAAAGGTTGAGATAAAATTCTTTCGTAAAAGCAGTTATTTTGAAAACAATGAGTTGGTCATTCTTTCTATCATTGGTCTGTCGAATGCGCTTATGTCTTTCTAAATGTTGATGATCTAACCGAATAGGTAGGCAAAAATCTGTTTCCATGCAAAAGTTCAATTTAGGCAACACCAGGACGTCCACAAAAATAAATAAAAAGCCTATAAACATAGACATATTTCTACTAAACAATAAATAGGCTTTTATCTGTCGATGAATCCACTCATTGGAGGTAGGGTAACACGTCTGCATGAAAGGTTGATGATCCAGTGCACTATGGCACCGTGCCGCAGTTGGGTGTCTTCACAGGAAGAACGACCAAAATATGTGACCCGTTCCCATCTTGAACCAGATTATTGAGGCCAGCCTGCTAATTTGACTGGCACGTTTTACTCTAGTCATGGATATAGGCTGCACATGACATGTCAAATGAAATGTGGGGAGGTGCTAAAAGGCTCATTCGACTCTTGGTAACTCTCAAAATATCAGTCCAGCATGTGGCACGAGCCTAATGTTCTCTTCCCATAACCTAATCGGTGTAGTAAATCATTTTGAGGTATACTATAGTACACTGGACTTCATTAACCAATTGAAATCGTATACAAAACAAAGTTTCGTTTAGCCTAGGATACCGGTCATGCGTATATGCGTAATGACAGGAGGTTACACTAGACATTGATTGACAAGTAATACATTGTGTTCCTTGTTTTCTTTTAGGATCTTCGGTCGACACTTATTCATCGTTTGCTACCGTAAGTGACTGAAAGGAATTGCAAAGGCCCTTAAACAACTACTTTAGTCGCACCTTACTACTTCGAAAATAGACTAAAACAGAAGCAGGTGCAATCATCGGATAACTGCAAGATATATCTGTTTCGTTATATAATATGATCATTGGTTTGTTATCAAATTACCTAGTTAATAACAATTACATTACAAAAATAAAAAAGATAGAAATTGCTTAATTGTTCGGACAAGACGGACACCTGTTTTGGACAGCAGAGTGCAGGGCTTTACCGCAACTAAAGGGCATCGACTTATTTTCTTTGTAAAAGACTGCTCCCTTGTGGTTGATATGCTCCCTACCATTTATAATAGTGGCACCTACAATGCCCAGTCAACATCGGCTTATAATACTCTTTTTTAAATAACAAAGACAACAATACAATTAATAAATGTGCACACATCAACAAATATTGATACATTCTTATGAAAATAACATTATTTTTTGTGTCTTAAGTTCCTTGCCAATGTCAATACAAATGACGGAAACAAATAAACGGGACACAGAGCCTCTTAATACAAACATGAAGCAATGGAAGAATAAAAAAATGGCATTATTTTATAACCGGAGCCGCAAGAAAGTCACTGAACAGCCAGTTATTGAAGGCTTTGAAATAACTGACCCGGCCTTAAGTTACACAGTATGTGTCCTGCTGTTTCCAACAACTTCATTAGAATAACAACGAATGAATTGTACTTTCAGGGTTGTCAAACCACAACTGTTTCGGAAAGGGGCGTGACAGTTAATTCTGGACCCGTTTTAACCAAGTTTCTAATGAGGAGCGAATGGGAGGAGATTTTGAGTCGAGGGACATAAAAAATAAACCGCTTCTGTCCAAAGAAAGTATAAATAGTCCTACCTCTTTACGCTCAAGTATTCTGCAGTGCTGCGGAGGGTGTAGTGACTAGCTCTATAGTAACAATGACACACAATTTGGCACAACAAATAAGACTTCGACTGTAGAATAATTATATTAGTTAAGAAGTCGCAATTAAACTAGACATAGATTAGATTTTCCCGACTTTTTGTCAGTAGTCTAATTTTTTTGTCCGATACAACGCAACACGTGAATTTTTTTAGACGCTTATTTAAAGCTTAAGTAATTTTTGTGCTATTGCCATTGTGGAAGATGTATTCGAAGTGGTGTTTCTTAATTGCCCTGTGCGTAATCGAGGAATCACTTTCTGTATCGTTTGAATCCGAGGATATTGTACCTGTCAAGATAAAGGGAAGAAGCAGCGGTCGATTTTGGAAAAGAAGTGAAGAACAGACAAGTTTTAGACTCAGTGCATTTGGCCGAGATTTTGTTTTGAATTTAAGCCCGGACAACCATTTTTTATCTCCTACATTTATGATTCAACGCATCAAAGCCAAAAATCTCAAAACTTTACGCAGCGCTTCAAAAGCACTAGATAGATTAAATACAACTGAAAAGGATTTGAGAAGTTGTTTTTACTCGGGGACTGTGGATTCGAATCAAGATTCTGTTGTTTCTGTCAGTCTCTGTTATGGCATCCTTGGATTGTTTGTTACAGACGGGGATGAGTATTTAATCGAACCCAAAGGGTTCGATTCTGGGACAAGGATGTCCACTGAGCAGTTACATGTTATCAAAAAGACACCAAGAGAATCAGGTCATGCCACCCACGCCGTCTGTGATCAACTGCATGACGAGACTCAGGTAAAAGCGGACGAAATTAGTTTTATGCCGGAGGGAAACGATACACTCCGACAATTACGAGGGAAACGCTTTGTCACAGCACAACGATTTATTGAGACGTTGGTGGTTGCAGACGCTTCGATGACCCATTTCTACGGAGACGAGATTAAGGTAGGCTATGGCCTATTGCACTTGAATAATATAGAAAGGGGTTGATTCGTTTAATTTGGGCGCATTTAACCAAATTCCTAAATTGTCCATTTATATCCATACGGTGATATGAATAGTGTAGCTAGAATAGTGTGTCTGAAGTAATCTGTCTTCCTTATCAATAATAAATATAGACTATTTACATCATCACCACTATAAAACAATGTGGCAAGTAGAAAATGATTAAGATCATATGAGCATTCATTTTTAGAAATATTATTTGTAATAATAATTTTGTCTAAATCACTTTCAGTTTTAATTTTTTTCACCTAAATCATCAGCGGAGTGTTGGATCGTAACTCTGCACAATTTAATGTCCTGTTGTCTTTCCTTGCTGCAGCACTATATCCTGACCTTGGTCTCCATGACCGCTCAGCTTTACAAACACCCAAGTATCAAGAACTCTGTCCACGTGGTTGTGGTGAAGATGCTCTTGGTGGAAGAGGAGGAAAATGGGCCATCATTCTCCAATAACGGGGGAGTCGCTCTTCGCAATTTCTGTGATTGGCAGCAAATGTTCAACCCGGCTAGCCAGAGACATCCAGAGCACTATGACACTGCTCTACTCTTTACCCGAGAGGTGAGCATATGTATACTGTTACACGTTAAAGAGTTTTAACAACATGAAATCCAAGCGCTAAAGGCTCTCCTAAAATATAATATTCTTTATATTTAATATGGTTACATATCAGCCGTAAGGAAATGTTCTAATACTGGTTTATTAATCTTGACTTACCATAGAATGTGTACCACATGTCTCACCAAGGACAAAGGCATTTTGAAACCAAATACTTGAATTTGAAGCATTTCCGCAGGTGCACACTTGTAGAGTTAAATTATGCATGCTGCTTTAATTTCAGAAGTCCTTTTAATCATGCATGGTTATGTCTTGTAGATTTGGATATCTCTGTCATAAACAAACAACACGTGAATGGAAAATGTTAAGACACGTAATTAAAATATAACTAAACACATTTGCAAGTACAAAAACCTTACCAGACACTTCTTTGGCGGTAACTTTTTGTGTGCGTAAATTAAGAGGTGCAACACTCAAAACAGAAATCATTTTCACGTATGGTTATGTTACAGACTTTTTCCAATATAGATTAAATTCATTATTTTCCTCCAAATTCTACACACAATACTCCATAATGATAACGTGAATTTTCTTTTGACATTTTTGCAAATCTATTTGCAATTCTATTAAAAATAAAATATCACATGTACATAAGTATTCACTGCCTTTCGCTGATCATCCTTGATATGTTTCTACAACTTAATTGAAGTCCACTTGTGGTCAATTCAGTTGATTGGACATGATTTGGAAAGGCACACACCTGTCTATATAAGGTCCCACAGATGACAGTGCATGTCAGAGTACAAACCAAGCCATGAAGTCCAAGGAATTGTCTGTAGACCACTGAGAAAGCATTGTATCGAGGCACAGATCTGGGGAAGGGTACAGAAAATGTTCTGCAGCATTAAAGGTCCCAATAAGCACAGTGGCCTCAATCATATGTAAATGGAAGAAGTTTGGAACCACCAGGACTCTTTTTAGAGTTGGCCGCCCAGCCAAACTGAGCGATCTGGGGAGAAGGGCCTTAGTCAGGGAGGTGACCGAGTACCTGATGGTCACTCTGTCAGAGCTCCAGCATTGCTCTGTGAAGAGAGGAGAACCTTCCGGAAGGACAACCATCTCATAACAAAATATGGGAAAAAGTGAAGCTCTTTGAATACCTTCCATAAATGCACTGTTGGCTTGCCACACATGAACACAGTTGTGATGGTGTGCACAGTGATGAGGTACAAGCTATTTTGCACTAAAAATCAAGGATATTATTCTTATGACATGACGATTGATGTGTGGCCACCATTCAACAGATACAAATAATTATACTCTCATCAATAATTATCTCATCATGTTGGATTACTGCCTATAATGATTACGTTCTGTTTTGACATGAGCTCTCTAGTGTAAAGGGGGGGGGGGGGGGGAATAGAGACGCTGTAAAAAAAATCCCAGATTTAAATATCAGCATATCCTGTTTTCCAGAATATCTGTGGACATCAGAGTTGTGACACCCTTGGGGTTGCTGATGTGGGGACCATGTGTGATCCAAGAAGGAGTTGCTCTGTCATTGAGGACAATGGACTTCAAGCGGCTTTTACTGCTGCCCATGAACTTGGTAGGATTTGTGTCTGAAGCCGGTTCACTTTCTGAAGTTTTATGAGTTTACGAAAATATAAGGGAGACGTATACTATTATTTTAACATTCATAAAAGAAAAAAACTTTAAGCAATCGCTTTTTGCATCATGACTATTGGTACCCATAGACCTTCCTAAAAAAATAACTCTCACATAAGTATCTTCTCATTGATAGATTTATTTTAAGAGTCATTAAGAACTCTTAGATCCATGACTTCCTGTTTCACTGGGCTATGAATATGATAATTCCCTTTCAATGTAATGGCTATAGAAATATTAACTACATGCCTGAAAATACCCATCTTCAACATTAGTGCAATAATTAAGAAATTCAAAAACCTGTGGAACACCTGGCTGATAGAGGATGCTGGCCTCCATGCACAGTAATCAACATGGTTGAGATGAATTTAAGGGGCACTGTCCCCTGGAGACTCGTGTTTGGTCATGAAACACCAAATCTATGCCATAGCCTTTTCTAGGGTGTATATATATATATATATATATATAAATATATATTGAGAGCGATTAACAAATGTATATGTTAGGAATTTATATTGGTTGTTAGATTAATATATCAGAATATATGAAGATCAGGATTAGGGCACAAGCATTGGGATTGGCATTGAAACAAAGATGCTTCAGAGAAGACGGCAACGGTAAAATAATATGGTGTCGGATCTTGATTGTAAGGCTGTTTTTTTTCCACTGGTCATGTTCCTGTTCAGGTCAACAAAAACATGAATCATAACAACTACCAGGTTATTATAGCCAAAGTTCCAGGGTTAGGGTCCACCTTCAAGCCTAACGTAGATCTAAACTACAAAGTTTTCTTCTATAGTGTACCTTTCAAGTGCGTGGAATAGATTCAGTTGGGTGTTTAGTGCCCCTCTTGATGTCACATGACCTGATAATGAATACTGATATTGCATTGTTCTCTTTTAGGCCATGTGCTGAGTATGCCACACGATGACTCCAAGAATTGTGAGAGGATGTTTGGGGACCTGGGCAGCTATCACATGATGGCACCTTTGTTCATTCACCTCAACAAGACATTCCCCTGGTCTCCTTGCAGTGCTCGATACATCACAGAGTTTTTTGATAATGGACATGGTACATCATCTTTTGTAGGGTTGCATATA
>JACXGK010001878.1:0-61995 GCA_016801125.1 Novumbra hubbsi
GGGGGGGGGGGGGGGTTGAAGAGGACAGGAAGGTAAGGTAGAGAGAGTCATCGTGGATGACTGAGAGTCTTCATCTAAGTGTCGGAATAATAAAGTAGAGAGGGAAAGAGAGACTAGAGAGAGAGAAACACACAGAAACAAACCCACTGCCCAAACATTTGAAATCTTTGAAACGTAAAGATTTGTGAACCATTAACAACATTGTTTTTAATGTTTTGTTAACCTTATTTTGTTTGTGTGAACAAATTCAAGGTGACTATTGCAATTGGACAACCTTGTGTGAACAAATGTGTGATGAAGCACTGCCTGTGTGGCTAGGGTACTTGTTGTGTGTTTGTGTTTTACTCACCTACTGGGGATTGAAAGTCTGCATGTATAAAAAGGTTACGATTAGGTTGAGGTAAGGGTTTTGGAAGGATCGAATTTTTGATAAAAATCTATTAGGATCCCGTAAACGTTCACACAAATGAGTGGTAGAAAAACAAATGTTTGCCAATTAGCAACAAAAGACTGAGGAGTGCTGAGCTACTTTGGGAGATAAATCTGAAACACACCGAGTTGCAGACACACACACACACACACAGTGTGGTGGCAGACCTTTCATACCCAAAATGAATGTGTCCTGGAGAAAAATTCCTACAGGGGCGTTGCAATGTCACCTCATGCTGATTTCCCTCACAACATAATAAATGCACACAGAAGCTGCCGTGCGTTTGTTTTCAAAAGGCACACTATCAATAACACGAAAAAGTAGTTTGAAAGGCCGCAGCAGGGACACACACATGCTCTCACACACACACACACACACCCTCTAGCTTAACCAGCATCCTTCAGGGACCCATCTAACCAGAAAGCACCACCAGTGATGGACTAAACACGGACGGGCCAAAAAAGCTAAGAAAGTTGCAGAATCAAACACACACACAAAGTACATACACACACCTCTGTCTTCTATTTCCCTTTTTATACATATTTATATTACTATGTTTGTATTTATTTATATATATATATATATAGTAATACACACACATGCTTGCAGGCACACATACACACAGTCTTGCACACTCCTCCCACAATCACCATATCAGCGTGCGTGTTTTCATTATTCTTGTTGAGGTTGGGATATTTAAATTAATGAAGTAGTGTGAGGAAAGTGAGACATGAAGAATGGTCTGCAGTGCCTGTGACTCTGAGTAATGATAGTAATTGGGGGCAGAACTGCAGTGGGAACGCAAGTTGGTTAAGGAGTCTGTTCTGTTAGGACAAAGACACAAGACGTAATAATGTTTGTGTGGTTTAGGAGTCTGTTCTGTTAGGACAAAGACATTACACATGACGTAATAATGTACCAATGTTTAGGAGACCAGGCTATAAGAAGACCAGTCCATAATAAGACAGCATGGTTTCCAGGCTATAAGAAGACTAGTCCATAATAAGACAGCATGGTGTCCAGGCTATAAGAAGACTAGTCCATAATAGGACAGCATGGTGTCCAGGCTATAAGAAGACTAGTCCATAATAAGACAGCATGGTGTCCAGGCTATAAGAAGACTAGTCCATAATAAGACAGCATGGTGTCCAGGCTATAAGAAGACTAGTCCATAATAAGACAGCATGGTGCCCAGGCTATAAGAAGACTAGTCCATAATAGGACAGCATGGTGTCCAGGCCCTATGAAGACAAAGTCATTTTAAGACAGTATGGAGTCCAGGCTATATGAAGACTAAATCTTATTAAGACAATATGGAGTCCAGGCTATATGATGACTTGTCCATAATAACTTAGTCCAGTGTTTACCATTGAAAACGAGCCAGCTAATCTACTGAAAACCCTGACAGTTGGCTCGGTTTTACTGCAAACCTGTGGATACATAATGTTCGGTCACAGTCATTCAGCCATTCCCGAGAATATGGAACTGTTCCGTAGAATTCCAGGACGAACTCAATTGACATTCATTTAAATTAAATTACGAGGAGTTACGAGTTACATTCAAGACATTCCGATAATGGAATTCAGTTTCCACTAGCTCATTTAAGTTATTAATTACTTTTTTCCCTCCAAGACTAAGAACACAAGTGTGATCACAGTTGAATATCCAGGCTTGCAGGCATTTGGGAACTTTTTGTTTCAGAACTACTGGGTTTTGGATTCCGGTGGCTGAGTTCCCAATGTTCTGGGCGGGGTTATTGAGATGTTCTGGGCGGGGTTATTGAGATGTGGTGGGCGGGGTTATTGAGATGTGGTGGGCAGGGTTATTGAGATGTGGTGGGCGGGGTTATTGAGATGTGGTGGGCGGGGTTATTGAGATGTGTTCAGGTTGGTGAGGTTGGAGGATAATCGGATAAACTCCTAATAAATGTCCTAATTACTGTAAATGTGTATGTGGCAGAGACGTGGGTTTTCTTTCTCTGGTGTCTGTCTGACTCCTGCTAGTCTGCCATTATAAGAGAGGTTTGTACTTAATGTTATGAAAACACTGGGTTTTATTTTTTGCATGGCATGGCAGTTTGAGGCTGCAAAGGGCCTCAAACTGATATAGTTGTGTCCAGAAATATTTACATGAAATATGTACATGTCCTCACACACTCGAAATAATTTCCCATTTCATCAAAAATAAGTAGTTTCTAAATTTCTGAATACATTTTTCTTTGTGAACAAAACATAAATAACTTCAACCGACTGGCTCCGTACCAAACACTTTTGTTGAGTTTTTTTTTCTTCTTCTAATTCTTCATTTAGTCATCTATATAGACAACACTGAACCGCTTTGCAATAGAGCCATGCTTAGATTTATCCGTCCACTTATTATTATTGAATTATTGAAATGAAGAGCAGGGGTGAAGAAATATATTCTTCCTGGGATTTCTGATACTTCTAAGTCAAACGCAATTAAAGGAATTGTCATATTACATATTTGTTTTAAGGGTTGTTATGTGAAGTTTGTTTTGCAATTAACCACCTTAGTAAAAGCCAATTTCCCTTAAATGTGAAATTACATTCTTTGTTTACATACACTAAGAAAAACATTAAATAAATGATCCACAGTCTAACCAACATTTCCTTATTTGATCCTAGTAGAACGTAAGAATGTATTGAAAAGAAAGGCTTCGAGGTGTGAGAAAATGCCAGAGATTCACACAGGAAGACATCTGCTGCATATCTCTAACAGTGAGGTCTGAAACGTCTAACTGTCAAATACAGCCTCCGATAAAAATCACCCTCTCTATCCGTCTCTCATTTTTCTCTCTTTTTCTTCTTAATTTTCTTTCTCTCTCTCTCTCTCGGTCAAAGCAGGCACAGACGTCTAAAGGATACAAGCATCTTTATGAAACGCTTACTACAGTGAATAACACCCAGAGTTTCAGCATAAGGCGTGACAGTTGAGATGTCATATAGATTCTATTTCATTTTTCTAATTGTCCCTCGGCCGTCCATCATCGAGCCGGAGTACTTAGATGTCCATGCAGGAGCGTCTAAGGGAGTGTTGTGAGGGAGGGAAGGGGGACTGGGGGAAGTGCAAACCCACTGCGTTGAAAGAGGAAGGCAAAACGGGAGAGTGAGAGAGTATGTGTGCATTTGATTTATGTGCGTTTGATGCTTTGATGGAAAAAGCAGCACTGGTTCTTATGAAGGGCTAGATGAGAGAACAAGTGAGTGAATGTGTGTGTGTGTGTATCCTGATCTGATGTCAGACCCTCTCCCATGGCCTCTCGACCCACAGTTTCCTTTTTGTTTCTGTTGAAATTCTTACCTCTCTACCTAAGTGCTTTTTCCATAGTGGTGTGTGTATGTGTGAATTCATGTGGGTGTCTGTGTGTGTGTGTGTGTGTGCGTGCGCATAAGTTTGTTGATGTGTTTCAGCTGAAAAGATAAATAGTTTATTATGTGGACAATCTAGGAAATGGATCTCTATTTATATCAGCATTTTGTTTGTGTAGAAACTGAAGGAGATTGATCATGGTTTTCTTCAGTAGAAACTAAAATTGGTTGACCAAGGTTTGCTTCCGTAGGAACTGAAACAGGTAGACATGGTTTGCTTCAGTAGGAACTGAAACATGTAGACATGGTTTGCTTCAGTAGGAACTGAAACATGTAGACATGGTTTGTTTCAGTAGGATCTGAAACAGGTAGACATGTATTGCTTCTGTAGGAACTGAAACAGGTAGACATGTTTTTTTTGTAACTTTGATGAAGCCAGTTGTTATCTTACGAGAAGAAGGAACATACAATAAAGAGAACAGTGAAGTGATTGAATGGAGACTGACTCATTCTTCACAGCACGTGTCTGTGTACCCACACAGGCCATAATTGCTGACATGTATTAATACAGAGAAATCAGCTGAGACCAAGTCTCTTACCACTGAGATCTGTACATACATACATACATCATACACATGTAAAATATACATTAAGAACAACAATTGAATATGACAATAAAAACATAATTTATAACAAGCGCAAACTATGGTCTTGGCACTAACACATTGAACTTTAGATCAGTCTAAAGGTCACCCTGGAGTGTGAGGTAAAACATTCAGAAGCAGATTTACCCAGTTGTGATTGGGCCTGTGGTACCTTCAGCAGTATACAGTCTTAAGAGCGTGTTTGGTAACTGCTTTTCTTCCAAATAATTTCCTCAGTTTGATAGTCAGGATGACAAAAAAAACATCAACCAGTGTCTGTCGATTCTAGATGTCAGTGACTCCAAACTGACGCATATACAGTAACAGTCAGTCGTGACCGGTTCTGGTATGTGTGTGTGTTGGTGTCTGTGTGAGACCCACGTCTTGTTCCCAGTAAGGCAGTAAAGCCTCACATATTGTGAGAAAATTTGATTTCTGGCATGTTTCCGGTCACGTTTAAAAAAAAAAGGTACAATTGGCCATACAGTTATAACAGGAGTTACTTTAAAATGTAGGGTTAAGCAGTAGGACTGAACCTATAAAGGTTAAGCCAATGGACTTTACGTATAAAAGGTTTCTGACACTTCAATTGTGGTTAGGGAACATGGATTACTGGTTTTCCAGTCAGCCACAATGATTTAAAAACAAATGTGTTTGTGTGATAGAAGGGGCTTCTCTAAGAAAGAGAGAGAGATAGAGAGCGAGAGGACCACAATAGTCCTTTGGTTTGGGCAACACAACATGTCCCATGTATGACGACATTAAATTACATCTCTAATGGACAGCATTATTTTCATTATCCTGCATCACTACCGCGGGCCAGAGAGATGCCATGTGCCCTACTGACTCAGTCTGTGTGAGGCTACTATGAAAAGGACCTCACAGAGAAGGACAACCTCTGTGTTCCACAGTGAATGGCGCTAGTATTTCTAATGGGATTACCATAATTCATCTCCATTATTCACTCTGTTGTGGGAAATTTCTAAGGATCACTGGCCTCACTGTGCCCCATGTATAATAGTGATACAACCAGCAGGAGAAAACAAAGTGTGATCTGTATGGTGGCTTTTAAACTTCAGAAAGAACAACCGGACTCTCTGTCGTTGTATCACAAGGACAGGAAGCGTCTTGCTGGGTTTCATCAGGGCGATACACGTCACAAACAGGTGAGCTCAGTTAGAAAATGAATATGAGTGGCCAATATATACCAATCAACAAACAGCAGAAACGCACCCAAACAATGAAGAAGAAACAACAGCAAATGAATAAACATTTTCACAACTACCAGTCGATGCATTCAATGAGTCGTTCAAATACTGGACACGTTGTATTACAAACTGAGCCAGCACTGGTAATGACGTGTTTGAGTGTAGATAACTAAAACGATTCTCATATTAGTGAAAATGCAGAGAAAGAGGGGTGCTTTGCTACTTCTAGCCTTTATTTCCTTCCAGCGTTTATGTCCAGACATCCTCAGATCTATGAATCTGGTGGCGACGAAACAGAATAGCTGGGACTGAAGATGTGTCCTATCGAGAAACACCAGCATTTTTTATAAATGACAATGCATGGTGGTTTGAACACCAGATGTTTCCAAGTTGGTCGAGGTGGTTATTAATTCAATGGCCGGGATGAAAGACGGTTTCGTGAACATCGGTGTTCAGCAGACATCCAAGACGAGCTCTAAAAGAACCCTCCCGGTCGAGTGATCAAACCGCAGATCTTCTTCAGAGACACATAATGACCAAGCGATCCCTCAGAGAGGCACTTTGCCTCCTCCCATCCCCCAGTAGACAAACAGTCCCGTAAAGAAGGCTACTCAAATGAGATGAGTGCGTTCAGAGAGGAGATTCAAGACCACAGATCAATCAGCACAGTACCGGTTGGTGATCTAACAAGAGATTGTTTGTCACCATAATGTTGTCGCGATGGAAACGCCCAGCACAGGAGGCGGGACACACCCGTGCCTACAAACAACAATTGGGTGCCTCTCAGTGGTGGAGCCTGACAGCCAATTAAGGGCCAACTAAGATGTGAAGAAGAAGACACTCCCTCCCACAGACAGGGACCAGTTGGAGACGGAGATCATCTCATCATTTAATCATTCAACGACTCCAATAACATTCTATGTGCCAGGTGCAATCTACATTTAGTTGATACAGAGTATGGAGATGATATTACAGAGGTGAGGCCCACGGTAATGTGTGTGCACGCGTGCGCTCGCGTAGAGGTGACAGTCAAACGAATTGTCTTTCAAATGATTGCCATAGCACTCCAGGGCGCGGTTCATTCATTTGGATTAAACCACGGCTCGTGAAATACAAATCACATCCTCTGATTATCGGCATATATCAAGCTCTGAATAAAACGCTGAGGTTTATCTGGGTGAGATGAGATCATAGTGAGCAGGTGTGGGGCTAATATGTTGGGCTAATATGTTGAGCTAATATGTTGAGCTAATATGTTGGGCTAATATGTTGAGCTAATATGTTGGGCTAATATGTTGGGCTAATATATTGGGATAATATGTTGGGCTAATATGTTGGATTAATATGTTGGGCTAATATGTTGGGCTAATATGTTGAGCTAATATGTTGGGCTAATATGTTGATCTAATATGTTGGGCTAATATATTGGGCTAATATGTTGGGCTAATATGTTGGGCTAATATGTTGGGCTAATATGTTGAGCTAATATGTTGGGCTAATATGTTGATCTAATATGTTGGGCTAATATGTTGAGCTAATATGTTGGGCTAATATGTTGGGCTAATATGTTGGGATATTATGTTGGGCTAATATGTTGGGATAATATGTTGGGCTAATATATTGTGCTAATATGTTGAGATAATATGTTGGGCTAATATGTTGGGATATTATGTTGGGCTAATATGTTGGGCTAATATGTTGGGCTAATATGTTGGGCTAATATGTTGGGCTAATATGTTGAGATAATCCTCCTTGCTGCTCTGCAGGCCAGCGCCACAGCTCTTGAAGTGACCTTGACTGGAAGCCAGAAACAAGCGTTGACTGGAATGCGCATAGCGTGTCTAAACCCCGGCCCTGTGGGCCGCCATCGGGGAGCATGGAGCAGACACCTGTCTAGTCACCTGGTAGGAAGTTTGGTTGGCGATCAACCAAGAAAGCCAATGAGGCTGAACCAATCAGACGCGGCTCTCATCTGCCTTCTTGTCAAAGAGGCAAACAATGTAATCTGGAGAGAGGAAGGATAGAAGGCTAAGGGGTCCTGGGGTGGGAAGAACATCTGAACGGAAGGAGATCCTCCAGGTGTTCCAGTTTTTACAGGTTTTGGTCATCCAGTAATATGAGTGCTGATTTGTTGTCAGCAAACTGGGACCTTTTGGTCCTGCAGCTCTAATTACACCTGCACACACACACACACACACACACACACATTTGTTTCTAAATGGAGTCAATATTTAGTTAAGACAGAAACACCCCCCTCACACACACACACACACATACACACATACAGCACCAACTCAACTAAGCCCTTTGAGACAGACACAGGTGTCTTTCAGGAAAACAACCCCCCCTCATGAGACAGGAGATTGGGGTCATTACTCGCCCTGCAGGATTGCAACTCAGTATTTGGGGATGTATGTGTTAGTGTGTGACAACCGGAGAGTTTCAAATTTGTATCTGTGGATACTTAATTTAACACTATTGATGGATCAATGGAACTTTATATAAGAAATTACACTCAAAGACCAAACCTTCTAAACGTGTATTCAATACGAATCCATAGAAATATATTGTTTTAGTGTGGCAAAATAAAGTGCACCATTAGCTCCAATTGCTGTGTGTTGCTCCTATTGGCTGGCTGGACAAGTTGCTGTTTCTTGTAATTGTATTACAAGACATTCCCCCCGACCATTTTGATAGGGTTAAGAAGTGAGGTTTGACACAGCCATTCCATAACCTTTCATTGCTTTTTTTTGAAGCCATTAAATACGCTTGTGTGTTTTGCATCATTGTCCTTTTGAATCCACAGAAATTATTTCCCTCTTGCTCTGTTTGTTAATCTGGGTCTTCTCTATATATTATTCTTTAAACTGACTAAAATTGGACAGACGCTCCATCACTCATCTGTTTCCCTCCACTCTGTATATTTATCTCTATTTGCATTTTGCTATACAAGGAAATGAACCCATTCTCCCTTCCCCCTCCCCCCGTCGGTTCCTGTCTACTCTCCCTGTCGTTGTCTAGGCCAACCAGCTTTTACTAGAACCACATTGGGGTCTTTAGTTTGTTCCCGTATCTCCGTCCATTTGCAGCTGGATATAACTCTTTATAGAAGGTTCTTCGAATGAATGAATGGTTCTGAAAGTAACCCTACCTGACATCCTCTAACAAGATCTGTTTTATCATGTAAAGGTTTTTGGTGTAACCCATCTATGAGTATTGTAACTACCGGTATTGTCTCCAAAAACTATTTATTCAGATAAGATACGACGGTCCTTAGTAGAAACATACTCTTCATATAAGCCTTTTGGAATTTGTCTTTCTATGTGTAAACCTACTCGGTAATAAAGCTGATTCTGATTCTGATGAGTTACAAGGAGAGAAAGATAGTGTCCAACATGAGTTACAAAGAGGGAAAGATAGTGTCTAACATGAGTTATAAAGAGAGAAAGATTGTGTGTAACATTACTTACAAAAAGAGAAAGATGGTGTCTAACATGAGTTATAAAAATGAAAGATGGTGTCTAACATGAATTAAAAAGAGAGAAAGATTGTGTGTAACATTAGTTACAAAGACAGAAAGATGGTGTGTAACATGAGTTATAAACAGAGAAAGACTGTGTGTACATAAGAGATAAGGAGACGATGTATCTGGACAGACATTTGTAAGAGTGATATCCTGCATGTAGACCGTAGTATTGCAGGTAGACTATACTTTTCCAACGTTGGCCCAGCAATAAATGAGTCGTCTTCCTGGTAACTATTTTCTGGCTAAAACACACAAGCCGACCACACATACATAAAGTGAGCCAGTGATCCGAATTCCAGCTGATGAAATAACTTTACAACACGGTTCTTTCTGATCAATATTTGACCCCAGGAACCTTGTAGAGTGTTTACGCTCCAAGAATTGCGTGTACCAGTTAACTACATTCTGTGTATTGCATGTTGAGACCTCGGGATTGGAAGGTTCTGTGCCAAGTATAGTTCTGAGATATTGAGCATTAATATAAATATGTTTAAGTGAGTAGTTTGTTTGTTATTTCCTTACTTTAAAGTGCAGAAAATCCTGAGATGCTGGTTATTCTGATTATTTTATGATTAACACAAATTCTTTACATAAATGTTTTCATGCTAAATACACATTTCTTAAAGCAAAAGTTCCCTTAATGCAAAAACTGCATTCTGTGGAGAACTATGACCACTACAAACGGTTAATGCAGGATGAAAAACAGAACACACCTTCTAATAGTAGTTTTGTATTCATAAGAATCAAGTTCTGAGTACTTTTGACTCCAATTTTATGAATGAATAGAATTTGTAAACAAATGAAAAACATACACCTTACGGGGTGAAGAACAACAGCTTGTGAATTAAGTTTTTGACCAACATGTTGGTCAGATGTTATTGACAGCCACACTAAACCAATCGGATGTTGTCTACAACCAGCCACACTAAACCAATCGGATGTTGTCTACAACCAGCCACACTAAGCCAATCGGATGGGGTCTACAACCAGCCACACTAAACCAATTGGATGTTGTCTACAACCAGCCACACTAAACCAATCGGATGTTGTTTACAACCAGCCACACTAAACCAATCGGATGTTGTCTACAACCAGCCACACTAAACCAACGGATGTTGTCTACAACCAGCCACACTAAACCAATTGGATGTTGTTTACAACCAGCCACACAAAAGAAATCGGATGTTGTTAAACTCCACAGTAAACCAAACAAATGTTGTTGAAAGTGACGCTAAACCAATCAGATATTTTTGACAGCCACACTAAACCAATTTGATGATATCAACAGCCACATTAAACCAATCGGATGTGGTCGAAAGCCACACTACACCAATCGGATGTTGTTTAAAGCAACCCTAAACCAATAGAATTTTGGTATTAGCCACACCAAACCACAATTAAACAATTGATGTTAGGTGTTACGATCAAGGGCGTAACAACAGATGTTTCACCTCTTCAGCTCCAGGAGCCAAACTAGCAACCGCGCGGTATATGCCCCGTTGATCCAACCTCTCTGTTACTTGACCCCCGAGTCGTGCCGCAGATTTACGTGTGTGTGAGCGGGGGAGAGAAAGAGGGAGTGTATGTGTGTCAAGGTACAAGGGTACAGTAAATGCCCTTCGTCTCTCAGGAGAACCCTGATAATGACTTGACAGACTAGCGCTTTGCAGGGCGTCAGCCCTTACGTTCACCGGCAGACTACTTAATACTTCCACGTGCTAGTATGCAAATGCAAAATGTATCGCTACGGATAAGAGTGTGTGTGTGTGTGTGGGTGTGTGTGTGTGTGTGTGGGGGGGGGCATGCGTGTATTTGTATTTCACGTGTGTACGACCCAGACAATGATGCATGTCTCCACACAGCACAATACAGTGGAAACCAATCTGAACCAACCCTGTGCATCCATTTCTGCAGTTCCCTCTAAATGCATATTTTGTGCTGGCTTTGCAGCTCGCTGAAGGTCGTTGGAAAACGTTCTCCATTGCGGCAACGCAGGGTGGCTACCGTCGAGAGGGACCTGTGTTTGGGACATTTATCTGGGACACGAAACGGAGAGGCTGGATGCAATACTGGATCTCTGTGTGAACAGTGATCTGTCGATCTGTCTGTCCGGTGCCTGTGAGTGTGTCGATCTGTCTGTCCGGTGCCTGTGAGTGTGTCGATCTGTCTGTGTGGGGCCTGTGAGTGTGTCGATCTGTCTGTCCGGTGCCTGTGAGTGTGTCGATCTGTCTGTCCGGTGCCTGTGAGTGTGTCAATCTGTCTGTCCGGTGCCTGTGAGTGTGTCGATCTGTCTGTCCGGTGCCTGTGAGTGTGTGAGTGCGTCTACAACTGTGTGTGGTACACCGTCTGAACATCTGGAATCTGTTACAGAGGAACGGAAAAGAAATGGTAAAAGAATAACATGAAAGTGTAAGAGATAGATGGGGGAGGGAAAGAGGGAGAAGTAAAATAAATGCAAGGGAAAAAGGGTGAGAGAGATGTGAAAGAAAGGAGAGTGACGAGGGGGAATGAGTGAAAGAAGTGTAAAAGAGTGTACAGAATGAGGGAGGTGTGTGGAAAGAAAGACAGACAGTTGTGGAGAGAGTGGGAGGGAGGGTTGGAGGGAGGGAGGGGGGAGTCAAATGAGAGGGATCATCTGAGTGGAGACTGTTTTGCTGTTCCCCAGGGACAGCCTGGGATCAGACATCCGCCTGGGCATTATCAGCAGGGCCCACAGGGTTAACCGCTGGTTACACCAGTATCAGCACACTTCACTCTCATAAACAGCCACTGGACATACCTGGTTCTGAGAAGCATTTTCTCAAAAGATTCCTTGGAACTTCCCCTCACTCCCAGACCTTCACATTTACACAAATATGTAGGAGAAGGATGGTGTGAAAGAGAAAAGGAAAGCCAAAGAAAGGAGAAAAGGAGACAGAGAGACAACAAGTAAGAGAGAGAGAGAAAGGGAGAAACACTGACAGAGAAACTGACACAGAGGTAATCCAGGTGTTGTGAGTGCTGCAACGTCCTGTGTACTCAACTCAAGAGTTACTGGCGCCCTTCACTTCAATCTCATAAAGGGCGCCAATACTTGTTGAGTTGACTGTATATATTTTACCGGGATATACAGCGCCCGTACAGGACATAGTCAGGAAGCATGGCAGCAGCTCGTGTTCTGGCCCATGTGTTTATAGCAACCGATGGCTGAAGCTGTGTGAGGAGAATGTCTCCTTCAAACTCATGTTGAGATCGGGCTATAGGGTTAACTGATCCTAGGACTGTTGCTGAGGCTAACATGTAGAAAGAAGCCAGGTCCTCGGGCGGCCATTGTGTGTATGTATCTGGATAACCACAGAGCAGAGCTAGATCTGAGGAGGCCACCAACCATAACGGGTTTCAGATATATGGTGACTTACAGAACTGTTATGATTGGCTAAATACTGGAGTCTACTGCTATGTTATAATTGGGTATATACTGGAGTCTACTGCTATGTTATTATTGGGAATATACTGGAGTCTACTGCTATGTTATAATTGGGTATATACTGGAGTCTACTGCTATGTTATAATTGGGTATATACTGGAGTCTACTGCTATGTTATTATTGGGTATATACTGGAGTCTACTGTATGGCTATATAATGGTATAGGTTAGAATTAAGCTCAGAATTAGACTTGAGTTCAGGCATTATCTTTAGGAGTAAGTGTTAGGTTCGGTTTAGGCATAAAGGTTAGGTCATTTAGCTGAATTGCCGGTCCTCACTTTGATAGTGAAACTTGTGTGTGTGTGTGTGATTTGGGGTAGATATAAAAAGGATGTCTTATTTTATCTGACCTCAGTTATGCAACCTGGGTTATTCAACATCATAGGCTGGGGGGGGATTTAGGTCAGATCTGAATGTGAGATTATTGAGCGTTTCTTTCAGTTGATTCTGCCATGTCCCTCATCTCTCCTGTCTCACCTCCCCTCTCAACCCCCTGTCTCACCCCCCCTCCCCTCTCCTGTCTCACCCCCTTCCTCCTCAACCCCCCTGTCTAACCCCACTCACCTCTCCTGTCCGGCTACTCTTCTCAGGTTCGATAAACATCGTCTGAAGGTCAGACAATGTTTGTGTGACAACCCTTCAGACCAGACCACGGCTGCGATGCCCGGCAGTAAATCATCTAACATGGTTACTACGATCAAGAGCTAACAATATTATATTCAATTATAATCAGAATTATATTCCACTAATTAACTAACAGGTGACAGGGAAAGTTCACAACCGATTTTAAACCTGGATTACCAGGAAGAGAACATTCATATAGCTCCAGTACTTATTGTTAGTCCATACTAGAGGTAGACCAGGATCCTTCGATGCACGGATGTAAAAGGATCCGTTATTAGAGGTGTACAGAAACAATATTAGGACTCATCAGATCAGAGGTAAATCCTATTAGTCACATAATCCACTTTGGCTTCTATTTATATACACGATGCATTCGTTTTTCTATACCAAACCTGTGTGTATGTGTGTGTGTGTGCCTGTGTCTGTGTTCTGCTAAGCTGACATCGTTCCATTTCTAAGCAGTACAGTGATTTACCATAATAAACAGGGGGACTGCTAGAGCCCGATAACACCAGCAACACACCTCTTAAAACCCTTAAAATCAAACCATTGAAACGAACAAAACGAAGTCTGCCATGACCTTGTGGGCCCGCTAAAGGAATAATCTGAGACTTGCAATTTAAAATGATGAGAAGCGATTGCTTGTTACGTAAAAAGGGCGTGTGTGTGTGTGTGTGCCATTTAAAGGAAGAACAAAATCTGTCTGGACCCTTTCCACATGTTTTAATACACTGATAAGGAGATGTTGAAGAAGCAATTCTGTGTGATGTTAGTCTAAATCCACTCTTATAAATCCCTTAAGCTGTTTCTGATGTCTTGCTGCAGTTGGTCGTTTTACATTAGACTAGTGTGTGTGAGCCAGTGTGTGTGTGTGTGTGTGTGTGTGAGCCAGTGTGTGTGTGTAAGCCAGTGTGTTTGTGTGTGTTCTGAAGTTTCTGCCTGTTCATCAGTCCAGGAGAAATTAGGTTAGAATATGATTTCGATTCAAGACTGCTCTCCAAGCACACACAAACATGTTGACATACAGAAGATGTAACTGATATTGATGGCTATGTGTTGACAATAAAGGATTTACTCTGCAGGCAAATTAAATGACAGAGAAACAGAGGAAATGAGAGAGGGAAATACAGAGAAAGAGAGAGCAACACAGAGAGAAACACAGAGAGAAACATGTAGATGGATTTAGGTCTGCACTCCCTACTGTAAGCCGTTCTGGATAATAGCGTCTGCTAAACAACTTACATTCATATTGAACATAGAGAGCAAATAGGCATGTAGGCAGATGTGGCTCCTGACAGGAAAGAGGCTATATGCACACTGCTGTGTGAATGGAAACCGATCTGCACAATATACCCTCCTGCCAAACGCATGACCACATTAGAGACACATGGCTCCCTCAGATCACACCCACAAAGAGCTTCAAAACAAATCAAACATCGATAACCTCCTGTAGCAAAGACCAGCCGTCACAAGGGCAACCGGTGCTACAACGGCAAACCCTTTAAACATAACCCACATATATATGCACAGCACCTATTTACTTAACCAGTCGCACTTTAAAATAAGGCGGGAGAGGGAGGGGGAGAGTAAGGGAAGGGAGAGAAAGACATCTAGAGAAAGGGAGTATATATAAGTTTGTCCGTTTGCCATGTGCTGTCAGGCAGACGGGTGGGGTTACATCAGGTCAGACAGACGGGGTTACATCAGGTCAGACGGTCTGTGAGGGGAAGCGCTGAGAGGGCTGACCTGTCAGAGTCAGAAAAAGAGGGTAGGTGAGTGTGTGTGTGTTCGTTTCTGCATTTTAATCAAAACACTGACCTGGTTAATGGCTCCAACATGTGTACTGATTCACCTCTCCACAGTTTAGCCTCAGGCAAGGACTAAACACACTAACACACCTACACTAAAACACACAAACACACACTAAACACACACACACACACACACTCCAGCTCACTTCATTCCTCTCCCCTGCAGTGGAAACATTGGCTGTTTTAATTTTCAGGGTCAAATTAGGTCAGCTGTATACCGTGACTGGGTGTTGGATTTAAGCCAACCGCTAGACAAGATAGGATTCAAGTCGGATAAATGTGTAACGATGTAAGTTAATGGGTGCCTATAAACAAAGGTTGCTCGTTGATTTAGTGAGTGGGAAAGACGGACCGACCTGAAGGTATCCCCCGCATTCCGGAGATACAGTTCTTGTGTGAGATACACAGGGGGCTGAGTTACAGAGTGAGACAGGCCTGAACACAAGGCCCAAGGATGTTTTTTTCTTTAACAGCTGTCAAGTTAGAACTATTGGAAGATATCTGGGAAAAGCTGACAGTATAACGGACATGAACATGACTCCTCTGTCAGGCCAAACAAAAGCAATATTGTACATTCAAGTTTTTATAGGATCTCCTTTATTTGGTGTCAACACGTCTGGTAGTTTCCCCCACCCACACTGAGGAGGATGGTTCCAGAAGGGAACGATTCTCCAAGGATCGTAGATGGAGAATTGTAGGATGGATTTGTATCAATCAGCATGGATTCATCTCTTAACAAAATATCAAACAATAGAAATACAGTTTACCTTTATTTATATATCTTTTACAAACGTATCCATTAGTAAATAAGGGTCACCGTGATATCTTATTTCAGTGAACATTGGAAAATACAAAAAGACATTGTTCTGCAAAGCTCAATTACCCCAATCCCTTTGTGCTGGTTTCGACAGTCTCTGTAAAAGTAAACACTCGATTCAGTTTTAAGTATCAAATAAAGAAAATCCTTCAACCCGGGCAGTTTTAGAAGGGTTGTGAAAATATTGAGAGGTCATCTGTTATCACTTCCTGAATGGAAAGCTGCAGAAAGAAAGGCGAACACCATGATGTCCAGCTCCCGCCTGCACTCTACAACGTTCACGACCGTTCTGGTCTAATGAGCCCAAATGCTTCTTCCTGTCTTCCTAATCACGCGTTAAAACCCAACCTGCATTCCACAGGGTCAAATATCAGTATCACCAGTGCCGGCTCTAGTTTGTTTCTTCTGCCCTGTCGGTCGGGGCTCTCAAGCAGACAAGGGCCCCCCAGTGGTCGGGGCCCCAAAGCGGAATTCCGTTCAATACCTGGTCACAGCTTTATGAAGGCACATGTTGCTGCACAATAGCAAAATGAAATTACAGCTCCTTATTTATCACGCTTAGCCAAAATCACAAAATAATGAAAATGTATCTGATTGAAGGTTTTTTCTAGATGGCCATTTCTGAATTCTCTTGACAGAAGTTGAATTAAGTACAAGAAACATTTTGCTAACAAATTCCAAAAAAGCTAACTAAATAGGTTAACGTGTAAGTAGCTAAAGCTAGCACATTGTGGTTATTCGTGATAAACTAACCGGAAAATCAGAATGACATAAATCCCAAACAACATTATCTCCAGAGAACGATAACCTACTGGAATCTGATATATTTTTGTATATTAATCTTTTAAACTGAGTAGCTTTTATTCTGCCTCCCCCGAGATAGCCATCACTCTTCTGGAAGGTTCTGTGAATTCCTCAATTTAAATTCCCCATTAGCACCCTCTAGAGGTGACTAGATCTCAATAAATATTGTCTTGGTGATAAAATTTACAGCGTTGCAAGTACTTTGGATAAAAGTTACACAGTACCTTTGTATCCTTCTTTTTTCTCAATATATCACTAGGATTTAAAAGTGCTTCCTAATTTAACTTTCAGATTGTAAATCTGTGTAATTATTTGGTATTGCCAATTGCCACGAAGAGCATGTTTTTTTCAAATGTCTACATGAGCACTGGACTTTCTCATGATTCACTATTTTGAACATTGTAAAATATATAGGTTAATATATGATTTGTAGTACAAATCAGAAATAAAAGTACACTCCTAAGGGTTAAATTTAACAACTAAATCAACACTATAAAAACTGACCAACTTGCTGTAATGAGTTTTCTGGGGAATATGGCCTTTAAAACATTAACAAAATGCATATGAAAAGAAACCCTGCGTTCAACAAAGAAACACTGCCTTTCAAAATTAACATTAGAAATTGGCTCTAGCCCTGACCCTATGCTGCCCATCTGAGGAATTAACTGTGTTAGACACACACTCTCTACCCTGTGCAAATCATTAATCATTTGACTATGCAGTCCAATCCATGCATTAATGAATACGTAATCATTCACACACAAATGTTACTAGAGTAGAGAGAGGAAAGAAAGATTGATTGCTGATAGCTTTATGAGTGATAAACAAAGCAATCAATCAATCTGTGGTAGCCAGGGAGAAAGTTAAAACTGTGCGTGTGTGTGTGTGTATGAGGTCTTATATTGTCAACCCGTCGTGGCAAGAAAGATAGGGATTAATTGTGGGATCGGTGAGAAAGATGGGCGGATATCCGTGATGCGGAAATGATGAACGTTGCAGTTAGTCTACGCCCCAACACGGTGAGTGTAATACATGTCTGAACATATTTGACTGATTGTGTTGAATGTGAGCGTGTGTGTGTGTGTGTGTGTGTGAAGGAGAAACAGTGAACTGATATGAAATCAGAACACTTGCAATGAAGTCTGTTTATGCTGTTTCGTCGTGGTTTCATCACCAAGTTTCGCCTGAAATCACCTCTCTTGAACACACAAAAACACGCCCACACCCTAACTTTGTCTGATGGTTCTGCTCTTCAATGACTTTTCTGAATGAATTTTCTTACATCTGAGTAACACTCCTTATCCAGACCCCCAAACAACTAGAGTTTCCCTCTAGAACTGTATCCAGACCCCCAAACTAATTAGAGTTTCCCTCTAGAACCTTATCCAGACCCCCAAACAACCAGAGTTTCCCTCTAGAACTGTATCCAGACCCCCAAACAACTAGAGTTTCCCTCTAGAACTGTATCCAAACCACCAAACAACTAGAGTTTCCCTCTAAAACTGTATCCAAACCACCAAACAAATTAGAGTTTCCCTCTAGAACCTTATCCAGACCCCCAAACTAATTAGAGTTTCCCTCTAGAACCTTATCCAGACCCCCAAACAACTTAGAGTTCCTCTCTGGAACCTTCTCCAGATGGCTAAACAAATTAGAGCTTCCTTCTAGAACCTTCTCCAGACCAAACAAATTTGTTTTCCTCTAATGAAGTGAAGACAAGACACGTCTACAGGTGAAGTGAAGAAGAGAAACGTTTACAGGTGAAGTGAAGAAGAGAAACGTCTACAGGTGAAGTAATGAAGTGACACGTCTTCAGGTGAAGTGAAGAAGAGAAACGTCTACAAGTGAAGTATGGCATGGCATCTGTTAGGTTCGGTTTAGGTAATAATTAATTAGACATAGGTTCTCTCACAACTGCCCAAGGTGCGTTACCACTTTAAGGTAAAAGAGTTTGTGAGCTGCAGTCAAACCCGACAGTACACACACAAGCCATAAGGGAACAGCATAAGAGTGAACAACGCCGGCAGAACTGGCCCACTGAGACAACGCCGGCAGAACTGGCCCACTGAGACAACGCCGGCAGAACTGGCCCACTGAGACAACGCCGGCAGAACTGGCCCACTGAGACAACGCCGGCAGAACTGGCCCACTGAGACAACGCCGGCAGAACTGGCCCACTGAGACAACGCCGGCAGAACTGGCCCACTGTCCCCAGGTTCAGGTCAGGACAAGATCTCGTTTGTTGACAGAGGCCAGAGCAAACGAGGTATCGTGTCAGCTGGGCAATTTCAACGGATCACGTCAGGTTCAACTAATGCAAAAGCCAGGAGTACACTTCTATATAATTTTCACAAGGGAAATATTCCACCTAGGGCTGCACAAACGATGTGTTCCTCACATAAGTACTGTACGTTAGTGTTGCTGGCCAAGAAACACTGAGGAGGAAGGCAGTCTTGGCACAATAACCTGGACTATCCTCTCCCCCTCCCTGCCTGCATTAATCGTACTCGTTATGTTTTGGCCTCACTGCTTCTTTACATAATCTCTCTCTCACTCTGTTTCTCTCTCTCCATGTTTTTCTCTTTCTCTGTTTCTCTCTCTCACTCCGTTCCTCTCTCTCTTTCTCTCTCCTCAGTGAACTAGGGACATGCACCAGCTCTCGTCCGCCAAGCCTCTCAGCTCTGCTGGCACCTGATTCCACTTTTACACCTTCCACTCGTTCTTTCTTCCTGTCCTGTTCTTCCCTTCAGCTGCACTCTGGGACTCACAGCTCTCATACACGTTGAGTTGCACCTGGCAACCAATTCCCTGTAAAATGGGAGGATTAAAAAGTAGCACACAGATTCAGGTTAAACATTGTGGTTTATGTAGCGGACAGGGTTTCATTAGGGAGTCTGTCTGGGTGTGCACAGTGTGAAACCAGGTGTCCAGAGCAGAGGATCCTGGGCTGCTTGTCTCAGAGGTTTGTGGTTGCACGGCCTCTAGGTGGCGCTGTGGAATACCTGTGATAGGAGACGACATCCAGGTGGCACATCAAGGCCAGTATCACAAAACACTGACCTTTAGATTTTCCATGCGCTTTACTTCTCTGTCCTCTATAGTCTTATATTCTACTGTCCTCTATATACTGCCCTCTACTGTCCTATACTCTACTGCCATCTTCTATATTGTCCTCTATTGTCCTATACACTCCTGTACTATATTATCCTCTATAGTCATATATGCTGCTGTCCTCTACTATAATGTCCTCTACCATACTGTTCCATATGGTCTTATATTCTACTGTCCTCTACTTTACTGAAGTCCTATATTCTACTGTCCTCTACTGTACTGTACTGTACTATACTACTGTACTGCACTATACTCCTATACTGTCTGCCTTCATGTATATATTAGGATCCTGATTTCAGCACACATCTCAATTGGCCCCCCGTCCCCCATACGGTACACTCATTTTAACCAGACTCCCACAGATCACGACACAGAGGGCTCCTGTCCAAAGTAGTGTGGGGTATTGGGTGTATGTTGTCCTTTAATTAAAACTCTGGTCAGTACTGGCCACAAGAATGCCCAGAGTGGGCACATGCAGAAGATATAGCCTGGCCTAAAAAACCCCACATCTGGGTTGTTTTAGTAACTCAGAGATGGTTCAATAGTGGACAGGGAATATATTCTGGGTTATTTAGGTGGTTGCTGGTTTAGAACATATTCTGGGTCAAATTGACCTAAAAAAACAGTGTTAGCTAACGGTCAGTTGGGTTTATCACATTGTATAAACATTACATCACAATTTGTTTATTGGGAAATGGGAGCTGCGCTGCCAGATGTGTCAAAGACTGCTGGCAGAGTCCACAGCCTTCCAGGGGGCAGCCGGTGAGGCCAGCCACGCCCCTGACGATGGGAGGCAGCCGGTGAGGTCAGCCCACGCCCCTGCCCCGCCCCTGACGATGGGAGGCAGCCGGTGAGGTCAGCCCACGCCCCTGCCCCGCCCCTGACGATGGGAGGCAGCCGGTGAGGTCAGCCCACGCCCCTGCCCCGCCCCTGACGATGGGAGGCAGCCGGTGAGGTCAGCCCACGCCCCTGCCCCGCCCCTGACGATGGGAGGCAGCCGGTGAGGCCAGCCCACGCCCCTGCCCCGCCCCTGACGATGGGGCAGAGAGGAATTGAGCGCATCCTCATCTCCTCCTTCCTTCTGCTCATGCCCTCCTCCCTCACCCTCCACCCTCTTACCACCTCGTCCTCCTCATTACCTCTCTCCCCTTCCAACTCCCCCTCCTATTTTTGCTCTTTCCCTTCCCTCTGACTCTCCGATGTCTACCCCCCCTCCCCTCCCCACTAGGTAACAGGTAGAGTTCAATGTAAATGGCTTCTGTGTTGGCCGGTTTGTGTTGGTTGGGAGGCTAAGAAAAGCACTGCAGCTTATTTATGGAGCAGCCAGGCTCCTAATAGACTTAGAAACACAGTAGAACACACACACACACACACACACAGGGTTTGGCCCTGGCCCCTATAAATATACAGTGACGGTTATCTTTGGTAAAACAAACAGTGATGTGAACCAGAGTGATCAGAAATAGAATGTGCAACTCTGCACTGCATAGAAAGTGGTCTATTTTTACACAGTGGTTAGATTCTGAGAATGTGTGTGTGTGTGAGTGTGTGTGAGTGTGTGTGAGTGTGTGTGAGTGTGGCGTGTGGAGGGGCACCTGATAACCTGGCAACATTCAGCGTTATATCCAGGACAACTACATGACAGCTCGCTGGTGCTTTTCTCCACACCTCCATTTTTTGCCCTCAGTCGGTCTGGCTGTTTCCAATTCTCGTTCTCTAATCAATTCGATTCAAAAGGGACTTTTTTGGCCTGGGAAATGTAACAAGTCGAAGGCTTGGCTTTTGTATTTTGGTTAGGGTAATAGTTAATGTTAGGTGTTCCTTGCAACCAGTAGGTTTGAGAGTTGAGGTTTTGGGAGATGCTCAAAACAAAACTGCTGGAAACTTGCAGCACATAAATAATTTGTAGCCATGCTAGTTTGTCTGGCACCAGGCTCAAACCACCACTGTAGGAGTCAGACTGCACTTTGAACTCATCATTCAGCATTGGAGGCCGCTTAGTAATTTTACAGTCATATAAAGGCCATCTGAAGTAGAAGTGAATCTGGTTAGTTCTAGGATCAGTTTTTTTGCCGTGATAACACATTGTTTAACATGATAAGGGAGGACTGGATCCATTAGGGCTATGTTTATCTTAAATGTAGTTATTTTATAGAGACATCACATAACGGCTAGTGGACCAGACCAGTAACCAGCAAGGTAGACATTTTGGTTGGACATGATTTGTATACAGATGGTGCCTTTCCCAACAGCTACGCTTCCGTCGGCACAAACTGTTTACGGATTATTTTGCGTTAGCACAATAGCGTGCTAACTTATATTTTACCAATTATTGTTGAGGTGTCAACTTCCATATTACCACACAAAAGCATTTGATTCCATAATGCACAGCCCCCCCCCCTCCTCGTAACGACCGGCCATTTAAAGTCACTTGAAAAGACATATGATGAAATAACTGGGAAAGCGTAACCAAAACTGATCGACTGAACCTCCCGGTCTGTCCGTCCATCACATTCAGCCGGCTGATACGCAAACTGCTCGGGCCATTAGAATATTTTATAACCTGGTCCTCATCCACCTCCCTGGCTTTCTGGGTGCTGAAATATTCAGAAGCACAGTTTGGTAGAGCTTTGCCACAGTGGAATTTGTCCAGATTATGGCCCAGCTCATTTGCTGGGTGTGACAATGATGATTCCATAAAGCATGGGAATGGACGAACATGCCAGGCTTCTGTGGTGAGGAACGATCAGAACCTTAAATCAATGGGAGTGTAAAACACATTGAAGAATTTCCCCACACACAGTCCCCAACACAGACACACACGCTCCCAACACAGACACACACACTCACACACCCCAGCACATACACACTCACACACCCCAGCACATACACAGTCCAACACTAACACACACAATCATCTTTATATGGGTTCCAGTCTACCGGCAATAAATGCTAATTTGTCTACAAATGGCAAAACACTTTGAAGGAGGTTATTATATACTTGCCAGGCCAATGGACCGTCTTTGAAGGAGATGTTAGAAAAGCAAAACTTAACAACCCACGGTTGACATCTATCACACAGTATGTACCACTATTGATTGCGGTTCCCCACAGAACATGCGTTCCTCGGGGCGATTACTTCAATTCTATCAAGTTCCGTTGTTGGGGGAGACCAGTGACACCCTCTAACCTGAACTCAGCCCTGCCAGTCCCTGGTTGATAGAGGGGTGCGTAGAGAGACAGTCCTATCATTATTACAAGTTATTTATGAGCGCCGTTCCCCTTCAAGCTCATAGACCAACATGTTCCCTGAGGATTGACGAGGAATCCCTGTCCGACTGGTACCCATACGTACCTAGCAAGGCCGATCGGTAAGTAAGGGGTGTCCAACGGGATCTACCATGGATCTACCCTGGGGCATGTATTGTTTAAGGTTTCCAATACCAACATTGAATGTTTTCGCTTGCTCCACCGCCAACCGCCAAGCATTAGGAACCAGAGACTTCCGGCATTGACACATGGACATTACCTTCACACGCAATTGACCACAAAACCAAACCCAACACAGCCTTTAGAGTTGGATTATCAGAGTTGTGCCTGTCGGCACGAATGGGTTTCATCACTCATGTTGTTAAATGTAAGCTGGTCTCGTGATGACTTTACCCAGAATGTTTCTAAAACTGTAGAATTGCAGAATAGTAGAATTGCCTAGAAGACGTTATACATAAAATAAAATGCATAACATGGATCTATTATTTGTTATTTGTTTGAAACAGAAGCAACGGTAAGTAACAAATTAACTAAAGACATATTCGTCTTTCCTCTTTTACTGGAGGCACAAATAAATCTTAGTTACACTCAGTTTCTTTGTAGTTTTTCTTCCAGATGCACATGCAAACAAGTTTACATTTTGTGATTCTTTTGATGTTTATTTCGGTACTTCAGGCCGACACAATACTAAGAGAAGACTCAATACAGGCATGATATCTCGTCATAAAAGCAGGAAAAAAAGAACTGTGTTTACTTTGAAAGTTTCCCAAATAACATAAAATAATGAACACCTTGGTTTTACAGTATATACCATCAACCTAGAGCCACTCAATAATGACTCATGCCATTCAAAAAGGATCACTTGGTGGTGTATTCAAACCTTGAACAGGATATCTAATCCAAAACCGTTACATTGTATAAACCCTGGATGTTCTGGCTAAAAGCCCAACAGTGGTACTTCCTCCAATGCGTTACGGTGATCCCTCTGTTCACAGTAACTATGGTGCTGTGACATCACAATACCCCCAGACGGGACAAAACATCCCCATCATTTGACGTGACTCACATCCTTGAGTAAATTAGTCAAGCTAGTCAGCTTAGTCGGCCATTAGACTTTCAATGGTGTCCTAATTCTAGACATTCTGTTCCGAAGCCTTTATAATTTCATGTTTCCCCATGTGATCGAACCAGGGTGCGAATACGGCAGCCGTAGAACGCTGACAACGTAGGAACCACATTGGCCAGTCCACGCGTACGTGGTTCCGGCTCCCCACGTTCCCCCAATCTGCCTCGGTACCTGAACGGACCCCCCCGGAACCCACGCACTCGTCCCTGCACACGAGCCACGCGACAGGAGGAGACCGGAGGAGGACGGGAGGGGACACGGCCCCTGTAGGTGTTGACAGCTAGGAGACGAATGTGTGGAGGTACTCGCTTCTGTAGACAACACAGTCTCAGACTTTCTACGGACATTCCTTCTCAACATTAGAAGTGGCATCTCTTTCATTTATGAAGTGAAACCACACTGATTAGAGGATGTAATGGATTAGACATGGACAGGGTGATGAGAGAGGTAGGGGAGGGGCGAACCCTGATCAGGCTGAGGAAGATTGGCAAATGAGTAGAATGGATTGGATAGACTTCTCTACGGATGAGAGGAGAAGAGAGGAGTGTTGGATGCTTCCAGAAGGAAAGATAATGGAAAGTCATTAAAAACCTAAAACATAATTTATTCCGATTTAGAAGGCAGAAATCTCATCAGAACTCTGAATAATGGGAAAACAGTCAAAACAACAATTGAACTATAAATAGGCTGGAATTCGTAACTTGTTTAACTTATTATAATATGACACAAATTAAGAAAGTATTTTATGCCAATGATGATAATAATTCAAACCTATTCATTTTGTGCGGTTCTCCAGACCATAGCAGAGTATATGTAAAAGCACAAACAAAGGAATGAAGAATCAAATAAAACCAAAATGAATCTTGACAAACAGCATGAGAATGAGGTATCTTGGGCCGAGAGCAACCACAGAAATGTGTTGTCATTGACGTCTGTCTGGTCCTGATGAACATGAGACTGTACATTTCTCATCCCTCTATTCTAAAGTCAATCTCAGCTGGAGGATTAGTGAACGTTCCTGGGGGGGAAAACGGTAGCTAAAGACCGTGATTTAGTTAAACAACTTTGTGGTATTTGTCTAATCAGGGAAGTTGGTTAATGTATAATGCGGTATTCCTGATGTTGGTCCTGATCAGTCAAACCCGAAAATGAGTCACTCTCTTCCAATCTCGGTGGTTGTTTACTGTAAACTAGGTTGACCCTCTTGGTTGTGTCCATCTGTAGGAGTTCGATGACCAGAGGAGCGGTAAGGGGAGTGGAGCGAGTACAAGAGAAAATGAAAATGAGGAGGAGAGAAGGAGGGAGTAGGAAAGGGCAGAGGAGGTAGGAGAGAGTAGAAGAGCGTAGGAGTGTAGAGAGAGGAGTACAAAGCCAAGGAGGTCTGCAGAATTGGAAATAAAAAGGGACAATTACATTTAGTGTTTGTGTGTGTGTCTGTGTGTGTGTGTCTGTGTGTGTGTGTATGTGTGTGTGTGTGTGTGTGTATCTGTGTGTGTGTGTTCCTCCCTGGATGGACTTCCTCTGTGTGGGAACTGCTGCTTGGGAGTTAAGTGGGAGGAAGAGGAGGAAGAAGAGACTCAGAGAGATACAGGGAGGGAGAGGAGAGATACAGGGAGGGAGAGGAGAGATACAGGGAGGGAGGGAGTGGAAAGAAAGTAAGACAGAAAGAGGGAGACAAATGTTGTTGGGAAAGAGAGAAAGAAAGAACAGGATGAAGGCCAGTGGCACCAGGATGTAGACAGGCTTCACCGAATCTCCCCACTAAAACACACACCACCCACAATGAAGGGGCAGCAGATTACACAGCTGTGGTGGTGGTGGTGGGGGGGTGGCATAGACTGTTCCCACCAGGGAGAGAGAGAGGGAGAGGGCGGGAAAGAGGGAGGGAAAGGGAGAGAGAGAGGGAGATGTGGACCATCACTGTGGTAGTGTGTTGGCCACACATAAAGCCCCTCCTCTACACCAGAAGGTCCTCGTCCCAGACGGTCATCGTCCCAGACGCCCGATGAAGGGCACATGGGACGAGGCTGAGACACCCAGGGACGGCTTAGACGGTGACACACATTCTGGTGGGACCCTAAGTGCCGTTGTGCATTTCCTGTTTCCTGTGTACACTATGTTAGACTGATCCTCTGATGTGTGCTACAGCGTAGGACCGACAAATGAACACGCACACACACACACACATGAACCTCAATGTACACACTCACGCGAGCCTCACATCTGCCTACCCACTGTGGATTAAACCACACGAAAGAGAAACGCTCAGCGCGCACACACACACACACACAGCACAATGCCTGTGTCTATGGTGTGGCCCAATCAAACCACAGCAAAGAGCCCATCTGTTCCTTGATCTCAACCTTCATCCCTCTCTCCCTCACAAACCACCCTGAGTCCCGGAGTCACGTCATCTCGGCAGGCCATTGTACGGCGTCTCAGGAAGTAGGGGGTGAAGAAGGCCGCTTGTTAAAGCACACGAAATATATCGAATTCATCGATATTCAAAGATGTGTTCATTCTGATAAAGTCTAGCAAGGAGACCAATGAACACTTTCTAATGTCGGACCGCAGACAGATCTTCTTTGCGTGTGTATCTGTGTTCATGCGTGTGTGTGGGTGTGTGTGCGCACGCGTTTGTGTGTATGTAATATAAGGTCCATCTATAGATTACAGATCAAACCATTGTCACTTTCATTTACTTCATTATGGGGACCACATTAATTACACATTAATTACACACATCGTTTCCTCCCACATTTGATAACAAGACACTCATTGTTAATTCCTACACGTTTCCAGATAATTAACATTCCCTTGGAATACTTCCTTCACGTCCGGCATGTAGAGTCAAGCATTATTCTAAGAAAATATCAGGTCTTGTATTGTACATAAAATTAGGAGGAAAAAACGTTCTCAAAAGGTTGACATGTACATACCTCCAGTCAAGTCAACATTGGCACAAGCAGAGAAATGTTCAGATTTAGAGATTTTGCGGCTTGTCAATTCGATCACACTACTCTGTGGAAAAGTCACGATCAATCAATGTGTGTATACACACTTCTTTCCTCTGTGTGTCACTCACTCTCTCTGTCCCTCGTTCTTTTGCTTTGTCTATCCTGCTTTCACTCTCTCTGTCCCTCGTTCTTTTGCTTTGTCTATCCTGCTTTCACTCTCTCTGTCCCTCGTTCTTTTGCTTTGTCTATCCTGCTTTCACTCTCTCTGTCCCTCGTTCTTTTGCTTTGTCTATCCTGCTTTCACTCTCTCTGTCCCTCGTTCTTTTGCTTTGTCTATCCTGCTTTCACTCTCCGTCTCTCAATCTCTCTCTGAAAAGGTGTCTGACAGATTTTGAGTCTTTCTAGATGAGGTGAGTCTGATTCATGTTTGCTGTGTGTGACGCTAATCTAGCGGTCTCCTGTAACCATGTTATAATCTGTAATTAGCCATCAGCTCTTGTCAAAGCATGGTTGACGTCCTATAAACCTGTTATTGACAGGGTATCTAATTCACACAGATGCACTTTCACACAAACTCACACACATTGAAAATGCACACACTCACGCACACACGCGCACACACACACACGCAAAACACAGACACAGCTGTCAATCACCAGCAATCAATGAGGCATGCATTTAACGGTGCCAAATTACGTCAGAACATTACAGATAATTTGTATTCATAACATTCCATGTAATTACTTTATTTCTGTATAAATGTCTCTGTTTCCTAATGGAGCAAAGTAAGTTAAATATGATTAAATATGTAAACGAGCTTGATAAAAAGTTCAACTTGAAGGCTTGCGCGTTACAAAGCATCTAAACAACTTCAAAAGCCTGTCATTAAAGACGACATTGTGTGTGAAGACATTCTGTTTTAGGAAACCATTAATCAACACTATTATTAGTAAAAAACTAAAAGCAACACATCTATTTGATCTCCGGAATGCTTTAGGAGACTTTAATCTATTCCTCTGTGAAGAACACTTGTAGCTTGGTCCCTAATCGTACCCTATACCCTACGTAGTGCTCTAACAACAACAGCAACCTTATGGACTCAAGTTAGAGGTAGTACAATATATTTGGAATTGAGTTGCATTTGGCACACACCAATGGTGTTTACTGTAGTGGTGTCGCATAACAATCCTTAAACAACAGCATGGAAAAACATTTCACTATGCTGCCAGTTTCAGTGGTTGAAAGACCTCTTCTGGACCAGCAGTCTATGCGGTTCAGGTTATTGGAAGACTTTTAGCAACATCCAAAGTACCTGCTGTTGGAAAAGTTCTGAATGTCCAAGTGAAACATACCGGTCAGCTTCTGTACAAACCTGTGATCAATAAACTACTGTACAATCCTGTGATCAGTCAACTACTGTACGATCCTGTGATCAGTCAACTACTGTACGATCCTGTGAGCAGTCAACTACTGTAAGATCCTGTGATCAATAGCTGTATCTCAGACCTGAAGGCTCTGTGGAACAACCATAAAATCATGTGAGATGAATCAAGACACATGGGAAGGTCTACAACAACCCCCATATTGGTCTGGGAGTGAATGTGTTCTGTGTTACCCACCATACGTTCTACATCAAATAGGTAAATGTGGTGGCTACTGCAGGTTGTCTGGAAAACATGTGAACATATTATTGTATCATGGCTCTAGTCCACCTCTCTACTTAAAAAATGGTTAAATAACACTTTTAGAAATAAATTATTCCCCTGAGGAGTGTGGGAGGCTGGTCTACAGACGTCCTATCAAAGAGCCCATTCAGACTGAGACATCATGCTTTGTTATATTACATTTCCTGACGTGTGTGTGTGTCTGCGTGCGTGTGTGAGAGAGAAAGATTTACACAATTCTGAATAAACTGTGCTGACCTGTAAGTGTGTCAAACACAGGCATGTGAGTGTTGGAGCTCTTCAGACTGGGGTCAAAGACAGTTTACCGACAGACTGACTCCATCCTGACAAATACACACGCCATGGGAGAGTGGCATTCTGCAGGCCCGAAGCAGGGGGCTAGAGTTCATGACCAGCCCCAGAAAAGATAAGATCACCCTGGGGAAAGATCACTCTTGCCGGGCAGGACAAGGGAATGGGCTCCATATAGAAAACGTCTAAACCATTCTATTCTACCTTTCAATCTGTGTAACCCCGCTCTTTCTCTCTCTCCCTTTTTCATCCTTTCTCCTCTCCGTACTAGAACAACTTACAGCAAGGAAGTGTAAGTGGGAGAGGAGAAGAGGAGTGGGCTGCAGTAAGTCCACCTCCCTGCTCTCCCAGAGGCCTTACCTCATCCCTCTTTCCGTTCCCATCCCTCACCCCCTCCTATCTCTCCCGCTCACTTGGTTTGTTTCCATCCCTTTCCCTCGGTCTTGATTTCACCTCACCGTTGAACAGAGGGAACTCGAAAAATGCGTGCAAGACGTTTGGTTCCCAGGATTGCAACGGGGCAGAGGGAACAAGCTCAGGGTACCACAGGCCAGGGGGTTTGGAACTGGGTTTGGCCCCTTGGAGTCCAAGGAAACCACCAGGGGTTTTGCTGAAAAGAAAACGTTGCTTTTTCCCAGTTGCAAGATCGGAACATTTGTTTTTGCTAATAGTCAGGTGCTAAAACCGACTGTTCCTTAGTAAACCACTGCGCAAAGAGGCCACGTCAAAAGTAGAACGTCACTTAATGTCATAACTTGTGTGATATAATTGCAAAATCGTGTAACATTTAGTTCCTTCCTCACAAAAAAATCACAAGCTGTCCACTGTGTAAAAATGAAAAATATTATCTGTTTCAAATAAAATTACAATATAAAACAGATAATATTTTATTGCATAGGTTTTTACTTAGGTTTTTATCCCTAAGTATATTTAGATACGTCTCAAAAAGATTTGTACAAGTGGACAAATGATCTGTGCTTTAAGAGGGCCACTCCAGAACATCATTTTTTGCCGCTGTGGCTTTGGCTGTATGTTTGGGGTCATTGTCCAGCTGGACCAATCTTCTCCCAAGACCCAGGTCTAATACAGACTTGTCTTTAAGTATTTTTCTGTACTTTGCTGCATCTAAATTGCTGCATCTTCACAAGATTTCCAGGTACTGACGCAGAGAAGCATCCCCATTGCATGATGCTTCCACCACCATGTTACAGAGTGCAGTGGGTGATCTCAGGCTAATGTGTGGTGTTAGGCTTGCGCTAAACCTATGGCTTAGCATTGAGGCCTTCATGCCTTCTGGCTCTAGTAAAGATTGTTTTTTCCCAATACGTCCAGACAAAAATAAACAAGATTTAGTCACCAAAAACACTGACCGAGCAACAATACCAAACTGTAAATAAGTAATCTGTTTCAAATAACATATTATTTTAAATAATACCCTTCATATTATAACCTGCATTTTTATGCTGGCAATCTTACAAAGCACACCTTTAAGTTTCTATAATTTTGAAATTTGAATTTGATTAGTCAGGCAGAAGTTGCTTAAACCTGTGCAGAATTGCTTAGCAATCAGCCGGTGAGGCAGCATCAGTCCCCTAGGAGCATTCCTGGGGCTACTTTGTCATTCTTGTAAATTGCTTAAATGTTTGACTGACTGCTCTCAGTTGTAGTATAATATCGACATACCCCTCGTTTTGATCTGGAAGATAAAAAACAAAACAGGAATGTCCACTGTAAAATGTGATTGAGCTTGGCCATTAAACAAAGTTCTTATAATTTTACAGAAAAACATAAATAACCCTGCAAATAAAAATCAATTAGTTGCTAGGACATCCTGGGGGACGATGTCGTAGCCTCTCTGTTTACTGGGTGGTGTTCACAGCAATGATGAACACATAGCTTTATCTCACTGATTAAAAACATTACAAACAGTCAGTTCTATAGATAAAAAAAACGGTATTAAAGGAGAAGTTATTGCCATCGTAGCTCTTACTCCGACATCACACGGAGTGCTATATATGCTAATTAGCTATTCAATATGAATATCCAATTAGTGAAATGCAAATGTGAAGCTCCTATTATTGTCTGCTATCTGTTATAAGAATGTGTATGTATGTATGTGTTTGTGTGTATGTGTGTGTTTGTGTAATTCCCAGTGGGAAATTCAAATCCCTGAGGAAATAAAGTACTATCCGTTCTCCATCATCCCTTCACACACACACAAGCACACAATCACAAAAATCTATTTGGTTAATTGTCTAATATGTAAATGGGCAAAGAGACCTCTGCTCCATTCATACAACATACTCATACATTTAACCTTCCCCCACCACGCACACACGCACGCGCGCACGCACACCACTGCTCCTATCTCTTTTAACGTCACCCCCACTCAGTGGTTGGTCTTCTGACACATTGCTTCATCCCACTAATTGCCATTCCCCGTGATTACAGTGATGTCACAGACAGGAGATGGAGGATCAAGCACAACACTGGAGGTGACGGCGAATCCATCCTAAACGGCGCCCTACTCCAAATAGAGTGCACTACGTTAGACAAGGCTTTGGTCAAAACTAGTGCACTATACCCAAAATGGGTCTTTATTTAGGATGCCGTGTCTGTGTGTGAGAAATCCCCAAAGACGTATAATTAGTACAATTGACAAATCAATAGAAAGTTGCATGAAAGGGTTTGTGGTCTTGCGGTATAATTGGCAGCGTGGCACTTGGAATGCTTTGACGAGCTGCCAGGCAGGAAGGACCTCCGTTAAGACGTCACACCAGGAAGGCTGACTTGGGACAAACGTAACGGGTCTCTCCTGGGTTCCCATTCCGTTGACCCGTGGAAGCAGGCAATGCAGAGGGCAAGGGGCATAGGTTTCCACTGTTTGCGGGCGGGCTGGCACTGTGGACTTCAATATAACCAGCACAGGATAACTTGCCAAAACAAAAACCTCCCTCGCAAGATTTGCTTTTGTCTCGTTTTGCCGAGCAGTGTGGATAATTGAATTTGTATGTTAATGAGGAATGTGAATATTTAACTGCATGTGTGTGTGTGTAAATATGCGTGTGCTGAGCTTAAACCATTAGCATGTTGAGTGATTGGATTGCCCTGGGCCACTATCCCCTATAGAAGAACAGCCAGAGACGAAGACAGACTGAATACATTAAGTATTCATTTACATGTTCCAATTACACCTGTAACCCTCATGCATGTCCCTCACAGACACAGAAGACAATAATGAAGATTTACGTATATAGCGTATATGAAGTGGTCGATCAATAATGATGTAGATGATAGAGCCATGGATTCATTCTGTAGATTTATGGTGAATATGGTAGATAAAATGATTGATCAATAATGATTTAGGTCTAAATGGTACATAATAAAACCATTAATTGATAAAGAAGATATATGCCGATATGGTAGATTACTTATTTATAACTTTCTGTATGCATGTATGTTCATTTGAATGTCTGCATGCATGTCTCTGCATCTGTCGGTATGTCTGTACGAATGTCTGTATAAGTCTAGACAACCCAGCATGGATTATTCACATCAGTCACCAGGGTCTACGAGAGGCTGCAGATTCTATAAATCAGCAGAGATTAAAAGAAAATTACAACTATTCACTGATTCAACCACTTCTCTCTCATCTCCTTAAATCTCTCTCCACTTGGGTCTCTACAGTATAACTCTATTTTGCTCTACTTCTCTCTCCCTCCCTAATCTCTTTACCTCCCTAACTCTGTTCCTGTTCTCCTCTCTTCCTCTTCCCTCCATCCATCTGTTTAACACCCTGGACTAGGTAATACTATTCTGGTCACGTTGGCTAAGAGAAGACAACAGTCTTGTTATTGTTTATATTTCAGTCTTGTAAACGTTTAATGTCAGGACATTTTGGTGTAACACAAACAACATCACAAAAACACAGTTTATACTCTATACTTGTGGTTTAGTTTTTGATAACCCCAACCACCCCCCTGACCCTAACTAATAACCCTAACCCTGACCCTAACTAATAACCCCAACCCTAACCCTGACCCTAACTAATAACCCTAACCCTGACCCTAACTAATAACCCCAACCCTAACCCTGACCCTAACTAATAACCCTAACCCTAACTAATAACCCTGACCCTAACTAATAACCCTAACACTGACTCTAACTAATAACCCCAACCCTAACCCTGACCCTAACTAATAACCCCAACCCTGACCCTAACTAATAACCCCAACCCTGACCCTAACTAATAACCCTAACCCTAACTAATAACCCCAACCCTGACCCTAACTAATAACCCTAACCCTAACTAATAACCCCAACCCTGACCCTAACTAATAACCCCAACCCTGACCCTAACTAATAACCCTAACCCTGACCCTAACTAATAACCCTATCCCTGACTCTAACTAATAACCCTATACATGACCCTAACTAATAACCCTAACCCTGACCCTAACTAATAACCCTATCCCTGACCCTAACTAATAACCCTAACCCTGACCCTAACTAATAACCCCAACCCTAACCCTGACCCTAACTAATAACCCTAACCATAAACCTGACCCTAACTAATAACCCTAACCCTAACTAATAACCCTAACCCTGACCCTAACTAATAACCCTAACCCTGACCCTAACTAATAACCCTAACCCTGACCCTAACTAATAACCCTAACCCTGACCCTAACTAATAACCCCAACCACCACCCTGACCCTAACTAATAAAGTCAACCCTAATCATTACCATAGTTCCAAACTAACCTCATTGTAACTTTTACCCTAACCCTAACCCTTAAGACCAAAGTAGCCAGGTTCCTTAAGTGGACTGCAGAAATGTCCTCACGTCACATATTCCTTGTTTTATTACCCCGTATGGATCTTTGGTGGACACACAAACAACTACACATTTTCCAAATCGCCATCCCGGAAGGACTGGAGAAATGTCCCCACACGGTCATATTTCCCTTGTTTTACTATCCTAGTGGACATGTTTGACCCTCACTCACTCCGACACCACCGAGTAGAGGACAACACCCCCCACTGCAGTACAGTGGGTCTGTATAATGTTACTCTTCCTCAATGTCCACACAGCTATTGTCAAGAGGGCAGAACTGCCACTCCGTCCCTCAGCAGTGTAAACTTGTATGGCTGGCCTATCCACCAACCATGTGGATTCATAGAAGTATGGCTGGCCTATACTATACAGAGGAACCTTTCTGACAGACTCCACACACATAAACACAAGGCCCTTAGGCAACTAGTTCAGACTGCTATGTCAAGTGTCGGCTGGCGAAGGCCCGGAGCTTTAGCAAGGACCCTACACAACACACATGCTTTCTGTCACTACCCTGTCCAACGTGCAGAGTCTGTATGGTGGAACAAGGACACACACACATGCGTCCTCCTTTATTCAGTCCTCTAATGTACGTCGCTTAGGGTTCAATACTGTACATCTACATCCAGTGGGAGGTGCATTCTTTGCAGAGGAAACGTATACAAATACAACTCAGAGTATCAGAACATCACGTCCCTACTAATGGAAAATCACTTCATTTTAAAAGAACTGCAGACAGTGAAGGATGATATACAAGAAAACTTTACCAATGTTTTCTAAGGAGAATATCTGTCCAGCAAGCTGTGCTGTCTATGAAATAACTTCAGACTTCATATAAGAAGAACTTGGACATCAAGCCGTAGGAAAACCTCTTGACTATTTTTAAATTGTTTAATCTAAGAAAGAGAACACCACACATTATCTCAAAACTAAGTTTAGATTTCTGTTAGGTTCATTTCTGGTCAGTTTGCGTTTCATAAGAATGTGAAAATTCAGAATAAGCCAAAGAAAAACAAAACACTTGACTGTCTTTAAATTGTTTAAATGAAGGAAAGCCCAGAATAACACTAACACTAAAATATGTACTTGTTATCCAGGCTCATCAGTCCAAATACAAACTTGGATGAAAATCTGGTCAGGTCTCATGGGAAATGGAGACACAACTGCAATGTTTTTCATCAACAATGGAATTTACTAGTTGAGTAGAGTAAAGCGAACAACACATTTCACGGTGGCTCACGGCTGTTTTCACAAGGCTGTGTTTGGCCAGCATCATGAACCCCAACGTAGAATGGGGGTGAGGCAGGGGGTGAGACACACAGGAAGCTAGAGAGATAAATAGAGAAAGAAACATGGTGGAAGGTGCAAGAGAGAGAGAGAGAGGACTGAGGGGGAGAGGGAAGGAGGAAAAGAGAAAGGGAGGGGTGATAAGTGAGTGGTCTTGTTTTGCTATTTTAAAGTAGCTCCGCCTCCTCCTCTGGGAGAGCTGCGAGGAAGAGAGTCGAACACTGTTAGTGGGCCAGTCATGTGTCTCGGAGACAGCCAATAAGACCAGAGGAATTTGGTTCACATGCAAGTTTACTGGGTCAGACGCCGACGCTGCGTTGACGGTACCAGCCAATCGGAATCCACCCAGGTGTCTAGAGGAAACAGCCAATGAGAGCGGACTCCGCTGTCTGGAAGGTACCAGTTGATGTTTGACAGCTAGACAGCTGCTCCAGACACAGTATCTAATTACCATGGAGCGGTGTGTGTGTGTGAATATGCGTTTCTTTGTGAAGTAAAGAATAAGAAACACAGAAAGAGACAAGCATAGAGAGGGAGAAACAAGAGGCTGTTTTGCAGGAGGTGCGAGAGGCCCAAGGAGCTAAAACATTGCATCAGATAAAGATCAGCATTACCACGTCGACAAAAAATCGAATTATGCAAAAACCTTCTATACAATCTTCCCGTTAACAGTCAGTGAAGACAGCGCACAAGTCCCAAATTGCACACTATTCCCTTTGAAGCCCGGTCAACCGTAGTTTACTAAATGGCAATAGGGTACAGTTTGTACTAGTCATCCAAGTTTTCTGATTTCTCATACGAGACCTTGGGAGTTGTCTGCTACTGAACAAAGAGATGCGTGTCTGTGTTTTGTTTCCTCGTGCTTCCTCCAAGACAGGACAGGCCCACGCAACTCCACATTCACACACACTTTACTCTCCCAGTTACTGAAAATTACACAATGTCCTTGTCTCACTCCTCCACACGTCCAATACAATAACAGCCTGGGACCGCCGGATAGATCCGGACCGAGGAAGTGAGTGTGGGAGTTCTTGCCTGTGTGTGTGGGTGCATGAGTGGGTGGGAATGGACCCACTCAACCTCTCTGAAGTAGGTGACTGTTTCAGATATGAGCAGCTGCTAGTGGAGCTTTCTGTGTTCCCTGCTTCGGCCTGTCTGCCTGACTGTGACCACAATGTTGACTTGACTCTTGGACTTGCAAGACGACACTCTGAGACATTCCTTCTGTTTCGTCGGATTCGGGACAGAGCTACTTGTCTGTTTATTTCCCTCGGACAATGAAGGGGTTAACCCAGAACAGGACATCACCCTTGAGGAATAGGAGTTGATGGGTCTCCAGTGTCTCGACCCCGTACTATCGAGAACTTCGACAGGATGCTGACCAACTCCTGAAGATACCGCACCTTAGCTTTATCATTTATTTGTGGCGGTAGAGTCAAATTAAGACACATCGTCTGTCATCCTTATCTGCTTCTGGGACAGATTGGGGCCATAATTCCCCTCCTGGACACTATTTTTAGTAATGTAATAACAATAAATACCCATTTAGACGGTCCCTCTCGGGCTAAAGTCGGACCAGACACTGTGACATTTGCCTGAACTTCAAAAAGGCTCCCTGGCCCATTCCATGTCTGGTGAAGATTAGAGAAAAGAAGACATGTTGTGAAAAACTACAGGAATCTGAACTAGCAAAAACCTTAAAGTAAAGTAAATACCTAATGCTCAAAGGCCTATGGCTCATTTAGATCTATCACTGAGTGCATGTGTGAGTTAATTGTGCCTGTGTGTTCTCTTCAACTTTTGATCATGCTACATACAGACCCACAGTGCTCTCCAAACACTCTTTGAAACACAAGCACAGACGCAACACTTTGATGTGGTGAAGTTAGGTGGAAATGAGCCAGCCTTAATCAAAAAGGATTTTCCAAAAACATATACATATCGCTGCGGGATTCAAACCCACAACCTCTGCCATTAGTGGCACACTACTCTACAAACACAGCTACACAGAAATACGCACAGTTGATTTTCATTCAATGAAACTGGTGACATGGTTCCTGTCTCCCACCGTCTAAATCCCCTTGTGCCCCCTGTCAATCGAGGGGGACTGAACTCGTAATTTAGTCTCTCTCACCAGAACATTCTACAGGTTGGTCTCAACGTCATTCAATAAACCTGCCAGCCAGCGACTGCCAAAATCTGTGTCCCATTTTGAAAAAGACTTATACTGTTGTGTCTCGCAGCCGACACAGTCCACACCTTCATTTCATTATACAGTTCAATTCAATAATAGAAAGGCAATTTCTGTCAGCCACTGGCGACATCGGTGCCGTCCTATTGATCAAAAGGAAACCCTGCAGGTTTAGAAGTGCACTGCTTCACAAACGGAGCAATACCGAGGGGAGTGGCCAGGTCCAGATAGTGCTGGTATTTTCTGTGCGGGCATAAAGTCCTTATCTTTTGCAGTTATTTGTGTTGTATCTGGCAATAGACAGTGAACAATAGCCATTACATAACTTCAGCTACCCCTAACTAAATGAAAATGGTACATTGGTTTATTTCTATTGTCCACAGAAAACATCAATAAATGTATGAAGCTACAGTATTTAAAACCACTTTTGAGTGCATACAATACAACAAGCTGAAAACAAATGGTGCTAGGTTGCATTCTCCGAAACAAGGAACCACGACCTATAAAATGAAGAGTACTTAGCATTTTGGTGCAGGTACCCATTCTGGCTCAACACCGGGATCTCAACATCACCCGAGCCTTTCCACGGTTTGCTCAAGCGAGCTCTTCACTGCTACTAACCTGAGCACTTAAGGCCACTAATTAGCTATAATAGCCTTCTAGGAGTCTAAGTCTGCCAGCAAATATCTTACTCAGTGTACTTCAGGGTAAGATATGCAGACAGCTGGGGAGGACGTCAGAGAAGCTCTGAGGTACCTAAACACACACACGTACACATGCATACTATAAAATCATCCGTTTTTAATGCTTCCTGACTTTTACAGCCCATTGTTATATTTTGCAACACGAATGGACGGTTAGCTTCCGCATGTGTAATTGGGAAAACAAACACACAGTTTCAATGGCGTATGTGTGTGTGTGTGTGTGTGTGTGGGGGGGGGTCTCTGAAAGTACTCAGCTTTGGAATGCAGGACGGAAAGACAGGGACTTTCCCCAAATCTCTGAGAGAACGTCTGTGTGTGAGAGAAGTGAGGTAGAGGACGGGGGAAATACAGAGTGGAAAGGGAGACAAAGTAGGAATATGGGATAAGTAGATCAGAGGATAAGTAAGTAGATCTTACTTATCCCAGAACAGAGGATATGGGGTAAGTAGATCATAACGATGAAACATTTAGATTCCGACGTACATGGCAGAGTTAAACAACAGGACATCCAGGGATAATGTGTTCATCTGGTCATCTGGATAATACTCAACACCCAGTGAACCTGGGGCTTAATACTCAACTCCCAATGACACCAGGGCTTAATACTCAACACCCAGTGACACTGGGGCTTAATACTCAACTCCCACTGACACTGGGTTTTAATACCTAACAGCCAAGGACATTGGGTCTTAATTCTCAACACACAAGGACATTGGGTCTTAATTCTCAACACCCAGGGATACTGGGTCTTATTACTAAACACCCAGGGATACTTGGGTCTAAAAACTCAACAACCTACAGGGTGGGTCTTAAATTCAAAAGGGACCTCACACACAGTCAGTAGCCGCTAATGCAGCTCACCATATGGTACCACTGTGTTGCAATCACATCAGAAGCCCTCTGTCTGAGATGTGTGGTGTGTGTGTGTGCTTGTCTTTCCATGTGTGTGTGTGTGTGTGTGTGTGTGTGTGTGTGTGTGAGATGTATACCCTCCCTGAAGGGCCCCAGGTTTTGCTCCAGCTGTTGAACTTGGCATTCTCTGGTGGACCACAGGGGAAGGGGCTGGGGGACAAAAATCAGTAATGGGGAAGAAAAAGGCTGTGACACCACTAACAAGCCAGTCTTCAGTGTGATATAGGGAACAAAGAAACCAGTCACACAGAAGGGTTAGGATCAGGTGTTCCCTGTGGGGTCACTCACCTGTTTCCACACACACACACACTTCATGCAGGTGCTCCTTAGAATTACAGAACACTACGGAAGCATTCAGAGGGAAAAACTGAAATGCTGAGAGAAAGAAAAGAGTAAAGGGGAGACAGGAAACGAGAGGAGGAAAAAAGCTAGGAAGAGAAAGGAGGGGAAGGAGAGGGGGAGACCACCCGTTGGACAGGAGAGGTCGTGGACCAGAATGCAACGTGTTTTCCAGGGGGGACAAGCTGATTCCTGTGGGTTCAGTGACATGCAGAACCCCCCATCCTGTGGGACTCGTCCACTTGTCCCACAATCAAATACATCACGTAGGAATGTGTGGCTCTGCAGTCAGCTGGGCGTGTTTCAGGGAAAAACCAACACCTCCGTGTCAGTCCGTGCATGTGTGTGTGTGTGTGTGTGTGTGTGTGCGTGGCCGGCTGACTGTGTGCGTCCATTGGTGCCAGCGAGCAAGCGTGGAAAAGCGTTCAGCCAGTCAAGAACTCCATTCTCTCTGTAGCTGGTTTACATTAGGTCACCCCTCTACCATGCCGACCCCACCCATCTCCCTACCTCTCATTAGTGACTGCTAAAAGATAAGGGCTCATGTTCACTCTATAGTGCACTACTCACCCAAAGGCCCTTGGGCAAGTTAGTTTCCAATCTTAGCGAGTTCCCTAACAGCGGCACTTTGATGTATTAATGTCGAAACAATCCAAGGATGTTGTTTTAAGACTCCAGACATTAGAGTCCTGGAGTGATTGGCTATTTATGCTAAAACAGAACGGACGTGAGACTTATGTAAATATAATCAGTCTAACTATTGCAAATGTTCTGTTGGTTTCCCTTAGGTTTGCATGCTTTTAAGGATCTCAGGAAGGAAATACACTTGCCAAAATGCACAAACATTAAAAAGGGTTAGTTGATTTGAACATATATATAATCTTGTAGGACGGAACATGGTAGAATTTAATACAATTTAAGATTAGGTTTAATAGAAAGATCCGGCAGCTACCCAGTATTTTATACATTGAACCAGGAAATGAAAGAGTCTCATAGTGTTCAAGAGGTGTCAAAAGAACAAAGAAAAGGTCTCTGTGACACTGAGTTCAGGCTTATATAACGTCAATGAATGACTATAAAAAATATGAAAAAAGTAAACGTGAAAAAACTGGTCTCCTCATCTCTTCTAATGCTGGTGCCCTTAACATCCTGGTTCTCCTCGACCCGAAGGACGCTTTTGACGCTTTGAGCCATCAGATCCTAATCCATGCTTAAAGATCTGGGTGTTGAGGCCACCGCACTCTCCTGTCTGCATCGTATCTTACTAAACATACCCACATTGGCTCCCTGAAAGCCTAGACCACAGTCAGCTGAGGTTCCCCAAGGTGTCCCACAGGGCTCTGTTCTGGGCCCCAACTCTACAAATGTTTTTAAAAAATAATTCTATACCCACCCCAAATGAGAAATAAATAATAGAGGAATACATGACTAAAATGTTGTAATTACGCATGAACGATGACTTCAAGTTTAAAGAGTGTTTGCTGAGTCTGTTCGCTGAAAAATTAATTCTTGATTTATGCTTATAGTTATAGACACTAATAAAACCACAGGGGCTGATGTGTTAAGATTCAGGCTTATTGGTTAGTGCTGTTCCAATTATCTCTGGAGTCCTACCACATATATTTAATCTAACATTCATTTCAGGCGTTATCCCTAAAGTCTGGAATCCCCTCATGTTCTCCCAGGCATAAGTGTGGGGACACCAGTGTCCTTGATAACTATCGCTGTATCTCTAAATTGTCATCCCTCGCTAAAGTCCTGGAGGCACTAGAAAAATGGGATAGTTACATTCCTGTTTTATCAGAAAATTGCATTTTTAACAGAATCTGGTTTTAGACCTGGTCACAGAACTATCCCAGCAACTACACTAATTATAAATGCCACTGTCAGAGCCTTAGATGAGACATTAGGATGTGTGGACCGAGGTTTGTTGACCAGTCAAAGACATTCCATACGAACCCTCGATTGTACTGCAAAGGCGGTATTCATTGGGCCTGGCCAAGGACCCTTGCCTCTAGTTTAAAAATGACATTTGTGAAAGATGCAGTCAACTGTTACAAACATCCCTTACTAAATGCAATTGGTACTAAATGCAATTATACCTAAATATACACTATTTTTTACTTCACAAAACCTAGCTTTCCATCACCCTAAAATTACTACCCTAATCGTTTCTTTTATAGGCTTTCTATAGTGCAATGTAAACTATCCGACAGACACGAAGTGCACACACACACACGGCATCAAAAGAAACTCCATTGAGTTCAGTTACATAAGTGAAGGTTACACAAGCCAGCCTAACTGTGGAAACAGACTAATATAGCGCACTGAGTCTCTGGGTATTCAGTGAACCATGTGTGCTTATGGAGACAGAGGGAGAAATTGAGAGAAAGAAGATAAAGAGAGATAGACAGCATGGCTGGTGTACTTAGTGAATGCCACATCGGGTCATGATGATGCATTTTAATTGGTAACTTAACACTCTTCTACTGGAAACAGTGAACAGATATATTTACATTCATAAGGGTAATCCTTATTGTGTGCACAATATGATTTATTGGGAATACCACTTGACCACAAAACAGGAAAAACTCTCACAACTTCATATCATGAAAAACACTTCCAACATCATAACAGGGAAAACTCTTCCAACATTATAACAGACAAAACTCTGCTAACAACATAACAGGGAAAACTCTCCCACAACAACATAACAGGAAAAACTCTCCCAACACCATAACAGGGAAAACTCTCCCACAAAGTTATAACAGGGAACACTCTGTTGACATCATAACTAACAGGGAGGGAGTTTGTTACCTGGTCACAGATACCTGGTCACAGATCTATATCCAAAAACCTCAAGAAAAAATATAAATTTACAAGATGAGGTTCAATGTGATATTGAATAGTTACAATTGCATCACTGTTATAACTAAGAAATGTATGATTAATATTAAGTCACGATGATTTATTGCCAAATCTCTAAAGACTACATGCATGGAAAACAGTATATACAAGTATAAAAAATCTATAAATGCAATAAATGATAAATGTATATTAATGATATTTTAACAAATATAGAACATTCACAAAATGCTTACTAGTACCCTGGTTTAAGTTAAGACCCAGGTTCAGGTCTACAGGTGCAAATTGTGCGCAAACACACACACACACACACACACACACAGCAGACCTTTGTCTCTGACATGAAGGACGTCTGTGGGACCACAGAGTTACAACTCTGTCAGCATTTTAACACTCACACTGTGAACAGCTCTCCCCTGGCTCAGTGTGTGTGTGTGTGTGTGTGTGTGTATGAAGTAGACCACACAGGGACGTACTCTTCCCCCGTCCAATCTTTAGAGCAAGGACACCTAGCAACCAAAGAAACCTAGCAGTAGAGAACGAGTAGAGGACACACACACCCCACATCCCTGACACACACACACCCCACATCCCTGGGTCACACACACCCCACATCCCTGGGACACACACACCCCACATCCCTGGGACACACACAACCCACATCCCTGGGACACACACAACCCACATCCCTGGGACACACACACCCCACATCCCTGGGACACACAAACCCCACATCCCTGACACACACACACACCCCACATCCCTGACACACACACCCCACATCCCTGGGACACTCACACACCCCACATCCCTGGGACACACACAACCCACATCCCTGGGACACACACAACCCACATCCCTGGGACACTCACACACCCCACATCCCAGGGACACACACAACCATACACATCACCAACTACACCTATTCGCCAAATCTGGATTTGTAAAATAGGGGGCAGTAGGGGGCAATGGCCTTCCAAGTCCAGCACTGTAGTAAGCACTGTACCTCCACAACACATTACGTTTACCTCTCACATTGCTACGCACATCCAATCAGCTTACAGACCGTGACACGTGCGGCGCAAATAATGTGCCGTTCATTTCATAATGCCACGCGAATAAAGGAGTTATGGGGATTAAGGGGGAAAGAACAATCACAAGTCAGCGAGAGGAAGACATTTACGCACAATTCTAATGTATCTACCGACAGGCCACACGATCTCTGGCCTCCCCAGGAACAAGACCCAAGCAGCGCCGCCACACGTTGCACGTGGATTTGGGCGCGGTGCAATGAGGGACAGGGTGTCAAAACACATGATGTAGCACTGTGGCGGTGACATCATATCAAGTGTGTCTGTGCGTGCGTGTCTAATTAGCTGTGCTGTCTGAATTCAACAGAGACGGTCTTTGTTTTTCTCCAGATAAGACCCCTCAAGACCTCGCGTCTGACTGGTCCCCTGCCGATACAATGGCAGACTGACAGCCTTGTGCGCAGAGGGACAGAAACTTAAGCAATCAAACGCACCACACACACTCCCTCCTCTGAGTGCCTAGAACTCAGTTTCAGTGAAAAACCAAAATGAACTGTTGATCCTATCCTTGAGGCATACGTGGGTAGTATTTCAGTTACATACATATTTCAACTACATTTGTGCCATTCACATTTGCATTTTGGTCACTTAGTTTTCAATGCAACAGTTAGCGGAATCCACTGACCTAATTAAACAACCATTATCAATAACAATGATTACAAGGTGGGTCCTTTCAAAACCTACGTATTTTTATTAAACACAACTAAATAAATGCGGTTCCTTGATCGTCCGGTTTTTTGTTCCATTGCAGGTCTCGGCAAGAGCCGCTGTCCAGCGTGTCCTGTGCTGAAGCGCGCGCGTACACGACTTTCGACCACTAAAATGTAAAGTTGCAAACCACACAACGATCTTACGGATTAAAGAAAATGTATAGCCTGGACTAAGTTATATACCATGATCATAATGCATGTCCGACAAATTAACATCACTACTAAAATAAGGTAAAATATAACTCAAATCCATAATAACAATTTCACATGAAGAAATGAATTCAGTCAAACAATCAGGTAAAAAGACCACTAACTGCTTTGAGTCATTCGTTGATTTCAGAGCTAACCTTGGTAATACACAATGGCAGAAACTGTTAAACCAAAATGTGGAAATTCTTACATTGGCCTGGTCGTATTTCTGTCCATCGATATAGCCATAAGTTATTGACAAAATAAACATCACACTTCAGACGTTGACGCACTAAAACGCAAAAAACACGAGCTCTTTTAAAAACAAGTGTTAAATCCATGAATTCTTTGTCTTGAAGAAATGCAGGCGGATGCTTCGTTGCCATGTAGTTGCTCGTCTATTTGCAGTTGAAAGTTGTCTTGTCAGTGTCTCGGTAGATAAAGTGGGAAAGTTTCGGTAGAGTTCCTTGTTTTGGATTCCTTTGTCTGCACGTGCGCCCGCTCAATTTAGGCTAGGGGTGGGATTCATTCAAATCAGCAATAGCAATGTGTACCCCGTGTCTTTAAATAGTAGGTACTAGTTGTATTATTCACAGCATCCAAGAACAGTTTGCGAATTAAACAGCTACAACGTTGCTGCATTTTGACAGCATTATTATCTGCTCGTGGTCAGGAGTTGTTAAAGTGTATTTACACATTATTAACCATGTGACCTATTGATCTCATTTGAAAACCTCCATAGCTTATATTGAAACATTTCACAGCAGGCCAGTATCTTCATTACCTTGACGGTTTAAAAAGGCAGGAAAAGCTACAGGCACCATATGTTTTATTTCTTGCCACATTCCTGGGGATCATATGCACATCAGGGAACACCAACATTTAAATTTAAGAAAGGCTTAAAGAAAGATGGAGATATTCATCCAAGTTTGAGTTTGATGCTATGAACATAACTGGCTCATCTGAAGCCATCTCCCTTGTGTAAAACAGTAGTTAACGAGTCTCCACAATCGGCCACACCCATGATTTCTAAAATGGCATGCATGGAAATAGTTTGGGACAAAATGCAATTCGTGAAATTCAGAATTTTGTACTTGAATTAACGTGGTTACTTGAAATTGGAAACGCAATTGAATTGGGGGGGGCGCTGGTACCTTATTGTATTGAATTGGGGGGTGCTGTTTACCTTATTGTATTGAATTGGGAGGTGCTGTTTACCTGCTTGGTAAAATTGGGGTGCGCTGTTTACCTTATTGTATTGAATTGGGGGGCGGTGTTTAACTTATTGTATTGAATTGGTGGGCACTTTTTAAGTTATTGTATTTGAATATTGTCTTTGAAAATGATATACCAAATGCTGTTTTCCTTTGCATTTTCATATATTTTTTAAGCGCATTTAAATTTTAATTGAGTCTTAAATAGTGCTTGCGCAAGTGGAAAATTAGGCTACAATGTTTATATTGCATTTTAATTTTGACATTTGCATTTAACATTTGAATACAGGCTACTGTAAAGCGAAAATAAAATGTCAAACCGGTATTCCATTTTATTATTAATATTGTTATAGAACGCCCATATGACTATGCGGAAAAGCAAATGCAATTTGGATTATAGCATTTTCATTTTAATATTGTCTCAAATTACACTCACATACATTGAAAATGATAATGCATTTTTGAAATTGCATGATCATTTGAATATTGTTCCATATGGGCTTCCATATATCTCAACCATGGAATAACGCCTTGATGGATCCACCCTAAAAACTACATCCTAGAAAGGGTCTCTTCCATAGGTGTCTAAACATATTCTAGGAAGGGTCTCTGCATCCTAAACACTATGTCCTAGGTAGGGTCTTTCCATCCTCAACATATCCTAGGAAGGGTCTCTGCATCCTAAACACTATATCCTAGGTAGGGTCTTTCCATCCTCAACATATCCTAGGAAGGGTCTCTGCATCCTAAACACTATATCCTAGGAAGGGTCTCTCCATCCTAAACACTATATCCAAGAGAGAATCTCAAATGAATGCATCCAGAAGAAATGTGTTGGATTTTGGATGTGCGAGGCAGTTGGCTAGTGGCACAATCCACCAGAATAGGCGCACACACAAGCAAACAAAGACACAGGGAGACATACAAACACAAACACACAGGGAGACATACAAACACACACACACACGTTGAGACACACACACACCTACTGCAGTCCCCTCCCCCCAATCAAGTCATGCCTCAGGGAGATGTCTGGCATCCCTCCCCCACCAGAAGAGCTGTCTGGGCCCCCCTTCTCACCACACACACACACTTGGGTCCCAAGTGGATTGCACATGGCCTCCTTGGTCTTGGATACAGTGTTGCCATAGCAGCCACATTTTGTCCACATGGCGAATCAGAGAGGAGCGCCACTCCTATTGATTTGGGGCACACTGCTGGACTCAGACTAACACAGATCTGCACTGACAAAGAAACACCTTTTAATGAACCCCTATTTTCCTAGCCTGGGTGCTAGACTTTGTGCCAATCCTTGTCTGGCAAGACATGAGGAAAGTAGCTACCTGATGGCAGGAATAGATCTGGGACAAGAATACCACTTTCCACCAAGAGGAGTACATTTTCCCCTGGATTGCGTTGCTGTTCATTTTATTACATCTCAGTCGGCCTGTTGTGATACAAATTAAGAGCTGTATCATCAACGTCCAAATTACCTTTGAAAAGCTATTGCGGCATAGCTATTGTGAAATAATTATTGTGGCATAGCTATTGTGACATAGTTATTGTGGCATTGATATTGTGGCATAGCTTGAACCTCTCACTAAATAAACAAAATGAGTACAGGAAAAGACAGATTCAGTTCCAGCTGATTTTATTTCCTTCTTGAAAAAAATGAACAAAAACAAATGTTCTGTACAGAGGTCTGGGGCAGTCATTGACCCGATTGGCTGGCATTGAGTTTTATATTCTAATGAGATACGGTATGATTGGACGGAACATTATCATACACACGGCATATTGCACAAATTAAAACAAATGAAACAAATGGTATAAAGATAGAAAATCCTGGACAACATTTAACTTTAACATCGGAATGTTGAAAGATGGCAATTTCAGTGCCCGTTGTTGATAATTATACAACACACAATCTTATCTGCTTTATAATACAGTCAATAAACATAAATATCTTTTTTTTTAAAGAAATCTTAAACACAACAGCTATACACATACCTGAATCTGAAATACAAATGCTAATTTGCCATGCCGTAATATAGGAAAACAATTAGCTAGCTAATCTTAGCCAACAGGTAGAAAAAGATTAAACACTTGTTTGCAACTGCGCAATAATAGACAATTGAAGCACTTCTTCACTAATGTACACATGCCCTCTAACAGGCATTCAGAATAGGAGTCCGATTTGGCCCAGTGGTCTCAAATACAATGTATCACTGTAAAAAGCACAGAGACATTACATTAATCCAAATGCATATCCCTTTCTCTCTTCACCAGTTCCTACGTGGCCTAGGTAGCTAACCGTTTGGGCAGTTACTAATCCAAACATACCGTTACCCAGGCTAGTTTGGCACGAGGCTGAAATGCAGCTAACACTCCAATCACAAGGCAGACTCATATTCCATTGAGGACCGTGTCTGCAGAATGTCACTACTTCTTTGTACTTAGGGATCAAGTTCGGAACATCCTTCACCTTGTTGTTTAGAACTTAAACACACACTCTAAGAAACTTAATAACATTCGCAGACACTCACCTTTGTGGAATGAGTCTGACAAGTGCGCAAAGTGGTCCAGTTGCACGACGTGTTTGTATACCGACTGGTGAAATAGAGACACTGCACCTTTAAGAAGCATGTGGCGTGATATACTGTTAAGTGTAAACAATATAGGGAACAGATTGTGTGACAACGGACCCTCCATCTCCAAGAACTGACGAACTAGCACGCCCTCCATAGATTTTGTACAAAAATACACGTATAGAAAATGACACAATGAGTTCTTCTCTTTAAAAAGTGAGAGATGTCAACATTTAAATAAGATACACTTGTAGCCCTTCTGTACATCGATACAGATAGGTGCATGGTTCACACACGCACACACACACACGAGACCGTATACAACAACAATACTTCAAAGTATAAAAAAACCGTGTTTGGCTGGTATAAATACATCGATATAAAAAGTCATCTGGTATTGAATAACTACAAAGTCAGAAGCACTAGGCGTTAAGCACGTCAAGGAATTGGTCCTGAAATGTGCACTGAGAGTGTAAAAGGTTGAAGAAAAAAATTCTGAGTTTGAGTTTTTTTTAAAGTCCTGCCGTTGAGAGAAAAGCTGGTGATTGTGATCTGTGTTCTGTGGTCAAACGCACGCACGCACGCACACATTCAACGCGGAAATTAGGCTACATTTTAATAAAGATTATTATTTCAGATTCATCACTCAATTTAAGAAAACAAAACATTCCTCCTCATGGGAGCGCATGCGTGTTGTTAATAGTTATTCTAAGCTTAAGAAAAACAAACCTGAATTTTAAACTCCTTACAAACCTCCCATCGAAAGGTAGGTAAACAACAGGAGTGGTGACGTAAGAAAAAAGCGTTTACCCCAAGGCAACGTTAAACAAAACAAAAAAGACGCATTGACCCGCACACCTCCTTCTGCGGGCACGATTGAATGCAGTTCAGTAAGTTCGTGTGCGTGTCACTGGTAACAGAGGCGGTCTCAGGTCGAGTAAGAATGCCCTCCAGTCCTTTTTCTCCAACTGCAAGCTAAGCACTTTCCCTCTGCGCTACAGGCATCGGATGCTTCTGTCGGTCCCAGTTCATGTGTTTGATCTGTGTCAATACGCACATGGAACAGATTATGTTTTTATACCAACACAACCTTCCCGAACAACGCAAACACGTTAACAGTTGGGGTTTCTTTCCCAAGCGGAGGATACCTTTTAAGCAACACACAACTCTCCCAGCAATTCAAAAAGAATGTTTAAATATTCTTCTTCCTTCACTACCACGGGGCTGTAGCTTGGCGCGGGGCAGGGGTTCTCTTTGACTCGTTCTCTATTTTCTCTCTCCTTTATTTTCTTTTTTCTCCACTCCACCGTTCAGTAAGTGAATACCAGGTTGGATATCGTAGACTCCAGCCAGTCACCGGAGATCATCTCGCTGACCTCTGGGGTACAGTAATCGGGAAAGTCAAAGTGGGAACCCGCACCGCACTCCCCAAAGCTCCAGTCCAGATCCCGGTCTAGCGCTGACTCACCATGCCCCATGCTGCCCAGAGACATGCTCTCAAACGCGGGGCTCGGTTGTAGATCAAATCGCTCGTCCTCTAACTCTTCATCCGATGAAGAGGAAAGAGAGGAGGAAGAGGAGTGCGACGCACTTGGAGAGGACGCACGTGTGTACCTGAGGCGGGCTGCCGATGATGCAGATGAGGAAGTGTTGAGGGAGCGTGCTTCGCTCGTCCCTGTCACTTGGTCCTCGTACAGGCTCATCGGGTCACTGGACTCTGCCGAGCTGCTTAGGGGACTGCCCGGGACTCCCACAGAGGGCGGCCCACTGTCCAAGCTCCCTTCCCCGCCAAACAAGTGGCCGCGCCTCGGTGGTTTGTCCGGAATCTGCCGGGCGCCAGTCGCTGACCGGGGTTTGTAAAGCGTGTGGTGATCCGTGGGAGACGCACATTCCTGCTCCTCGGAAGAGAGCTTGGCGCTCCCATGTCCTGACTTGTTCGCTCTGCTGTTCCCCCTTGATCCAGGGCTTCTTTTTGGGGAGGACTTGGAGCCCCCACTTCTATCTGCGCCTTTCTCTCCTCTCTCTCCCCGCTCTGTCTTAGCGCCGGGCGCCTTGACTTTCTTCCGGGGCCGGTACTTGTAGTCAGGATAGTCGGCCATGTGCTTGAGTCTCAGCCGTTCTGCTTCCCGGATGAACGGGATCTTGTCCACGTCTCTGAGCAGTTTCCAGCGTTTTCCCAATCGCTTGGAGATCTCGGCGTTGTGCATGTCCGGGCTCTGCTCCATAATCTTCCTCCGCTCAATCTGAGACCACACCATAAACGCGTTCATTGGTCTCTTGATGTGCCCCGTAGGGGTTTTACACCAGGCGACGTTACCTCGGTCTCCTCCAGTGGAGGATAGCGGGGATCCGGGTGTAGGAGAAGCTTCCATGTCCAAGTCCATCTCCCCTGTATCGGTCGACTCCCCGCCGGGGGAAAAAGGATCTGTGTTGTCCGTGGGACTCATGTGTTGTACCATCATTTCAATTTTTGTTTCAGTTTTTGGGATGTACGGAAAGATTAATAAAAAGCGGTGTTCGGATTTCTTTAGATATGGTTAAGTGCGTAAAAGTGGGAAATGTTATTTAGGCTAACGAGTTTTTGTCTCAGTCACTCAATAAACGTATTTCATGAAACCACGCGCACGGACGGAATGTGTAAAAGTTCTAGCAAGTCTCTTCTCCTTTTCTGTTCAGTGCTCTGTTAAGTCCAAGAGTCCACTGGTGCTTGGTCTACCGCGCGCATTGATCTCCCCCAAAAGACGCTTCGTATTACAAGTTCAAATCTTCAACGTCCGGCTCTCAACTGCCAGTGCGACTGAACACTCGCCCGGTAATACCCAGAACACTTCGCTGCTGAAAACAACACCGCAACTTTCTTACGAGAGGTAAAGCATCGCTGTCTAGGCAGCTCGCCTGAACAGTGAGATAACCATGTGGAAGAATGGAGGAGTCGCACTTTTTCATAGTCCCCTCTTTCCTTAACGGTCTGCTGTATACTGTAAACATAACATCCAATGCCACTGTTTTATATGTCTTTCCAGAGATATAAAAACCGCATCTATCAGCCAATCATCGGCTGTCTCTATCCCGTTTCTGGCGAAGACCCCACCCCGCTGTTGCCTATTGGCTGAATAAACTGTGTAATAATATTCGCAGCGTGCAATGAGCATTTGTGTAGCTGACCTCATTCATGTCTGGCTGTCTGAACCGAATTGAGAGGCGAACTTTAGTGTTTTATGGAAACATGCAGTTGTTACTCTGGTCTAAAGATTCCGACCTAGAAAGACAGTAATGTGATGTGATTATGAACTACGTTTTGGTGTAATATGTATTATAAAAAGCATAAAATATAGAGAAATTAAGTTCACAAAAAAAATGTTTACCAAATAAGGCATCAACATAACGGACAATAGACCGATCAGATAACTGCAAGCAGTTGGCATATTAAATAAAACCAATGAGAATGAACAACGTATTCATTCAATTATCTAAAAAAGCACAACATTCATCATAAAAAAGCCCTCGGATTTTAACTAAAATGTTAGTAATCTGTATTCTGTTATTGTTTGTTCATGGCCTACCCATCCATGCATTCGCTCCGCAGTTGTTGTATCGGTCTGGTCCCAACCGCGATGACTGTGTCCCTACATGACACCATACCACTAGATGTCAGTGTAGAGCCAGAGAGAATATGATTTATGTTTGCATCATAAATATACATTTAAGTCATTTTGTGCGATGAGTGAGTGTGACACACACAAACGGAAATATTTTACATAAATCACACTTAAAAATCACATTTAAAATGTGAATTGCTCGAGTCATCATTACGGTTTATTCACACATATTTGTGTCTTCTTAATCAACAATATTTGCCCCTCCACAAGATGCCCTAACCCCCAAGTGTTTGAGACGTTTCTCACACAACTGGCCAAAACTACTAGCACGTATACATGTTTAAACAGCAAAGGCAGAGTGAGATCTATAAAATAAATGTGGTCATGTTTGTTTCATCTCCGGAGGCATTTTTGTCGTACCAGATAGGTTTCAAGTACATTTGTTGGTAGTCGCATTGTCCTTCATTGATGGAGCCATTGGATTAAAAAAAAAATCTGGTCATATTCTGCAGTTGCAATTTAGTTAGGGAGGTGGGTTCTACGTTTGCTATGAATTCTGGAACTTGTGGTCCAAAACGGATGAAGTAGATGCTAATTAATTCAAAATTGATATGACATCATCGCTAACATTAGTAATTAGTTGGCATACTTGAAGTAGTGGTGCCATGTTAAAATCAAGCTTTGAAACATAAGTGGTGGTTTCCTGGACACAGATTACGCCTAGCTCAGGGCAAATATTCATGTAGATTGCTTATTGATGTTGATATATTGTCCAGGACTAGTCATCATTTGTGACTGGGGAAGTATGGGAAAGTCTGCATGATTCTGGCGTGTCAGAGTCAAAGTCGTTTTCACATGAGCTCACTCAGCCAAATAACTAAAACATTGTGTCATCATTCATTGCTTTGTTCACTCAGGCCCTGACCCTTCTGATAAAAGGGTTTGTATGTACAACTCTGCTACCTATATATATGCACACACACACACACACACACATATATATATATATATATATACATATATGTAAATATTATATACATACATATATATATATATATATATATGTATATATATATGTGTGTGTGTGTGTTAAAATGATTGTCAAAGCACATCACCACTGGTAAGAACACATCTGTTGATCTGATGATTCTTGGCTCTCTCTCTCCCAAATCTTTTCTCTCTGTCTCTTAGTGTTTCTGAGCCAACAATAACACAGAGATAAAGATCCCTGAGTACAGAACGTACACACACGCATACACAGTGCACCTGTTGTCAGTTAATAGTGGGTAACTGATGAGTATTTGCTACACACTCAAACACACACTAAGAAACACACACTAAAACACACACACACATTTGTTTTTCTATCCTTGTGTATCCTCCATGTTCACTCTCCCCAAACTCTAAACCAATTCTTAACCCTTATCCTAACCTAAACATCAACTTAAACTCAATAACCTGACCTTTATGCCTAAACTTAATGATTCATTTTAAGATTTCTGGCCACTGGTCTTAAACCTAACGTTACTTAGACAACTGTCCCTGTAAATGGAATATCGTCTAAAGGATGTGCTGATATATTCACCCCATGTCAACAAAAGCATTCCCTTTCAAATCTTAAATATAACAGCTGACTGACATGATGACAGTGATATTAATTATGCATTAGCCACATATAAATTACACATTACAAATTCAGCCCAACATGTGAGGTTTAAACAAACAGTTTGTAATTTGCAAGCCAAGCCGCAGACTGTATGTTTAACCTAGCCTAACCCTAAGCGGAACTCCAGTTCTAACACAAGCCCAGTTTTACCTTAAACCAAATCCCTCTGTTGGGAATAGGCTTTCTCTTTGTAGGGCTTTATTTGGTAGGGTATACTGTTTTTATGGGGAATTCAGGTCCCTAATGTATTGTTATACCGGGATCACACACACACACACACCAAACACACACACTCACACACACCACACACACACACTCCTCACCCACTGAGTCACTCTGGTATATTTAAACAGATGTTAGACGAAGCTTTAATCTGACTTGTCATCCAGCCTAGTGAGCAGCTGCCGTCTAGCAGGTACTCAATCCCAACTGGCGCACTTGTCTTTTAACGGCCGACCACACAGCCCTGGTCAAAAGTAGTGCACTACTTAGGGAACAGGCTGCCATTTGGGACGCTGTTGTTCAGTCAGCCATTGGCAGGCCAACTGCCCAGCTCTGTGGCTTTGTAATCATCACACACTAACACGTGCTAACAATTAGACAATGAAATAAGAACGATCAATAGGTCCAGGACAATAGTAACGGTCTGGATAGGTATTCAGATGATCATATTATTGTAATACATTTCATACTATTACACATTTTTGCGTTACAGAATTTTTCTGTGTTACAAATGGCATGCTTTTGCAGCACCACTTCACTACAAGAGTAGTGTACTACAGTGCTCAGTTTAAAGATACCCGAAGAGAAAGGGTTAAAGATACCCCGAAGAGAAAGGGGGAAAGACACCTGAAGAGAAAGGGTTAAAGATACCCCGAAGAGAAAGGGTTAAAGATACCTGAAGAGAAAGGGTTAAAGATACCTGAGGAGAAAGAGTTAAAGATACCTGAGGAGAAAGGGTTAAAGCTACCTGAGGAGAAAGGGTTAAAGCTACCTGAGGAGAAAGGGTTAAAGATACCTGAAGAGAAAGGGTTAAAGATACCTCAAGAGAAAGGGTTAAAGATACCTGAGGAGAAAGGGTTAAAGATACCTGAGGAGAAAGGGTTAAAGATACCTGAAGAGAAAGGGTTAAAGATACCTGAAGAGAAAGGGTTAAAGATACCTGAAGAGAAAGGGTTAAAGATACCTGAGGAGAAAGGGTTAAAGATACCTGAGGAGAAAGGGTTAAAGATACCTGAGGAGAAAGGGTTAAAGATACCTGAAGAGAAAGGGTTAAAGATACCTGAGGAGAAAGGGTTAAAGATACCTGAAGAGAAAGGGTTAAAGATACCTGAGGAGAAAGGGTTAAAGATACCTGAGGAGAAAGGGTTAAAGCTACCTGAAGAGAAAGGGTTAAAGATACCTGAAGAGAAAGGGTAAAAGATACCTGAGGAGAAAGGGTTAAAGATACCTGAGGAGAAAGGGTTAAAGATACCTGAGGAGAAATGGTTAAAGATTCCTGAGGAGAAAGGGTAAAAGATACCTGAGGAGAAAGGGTTAAAGATACCTGAGGAGAAAGGGTTAAAGCTACCTGAGGAGAAAGGGTTAAAGATACCTGAGGAGAAAGGGTTAAAGATACCTGAGGAGAAAGGGTTAATACAATCATGTAGCTGTTATACTCTGAGGTTGTCTGTTTGCAGCCACATAGTCAACAGTCAACACTACGCGAGGGATCAAGCTGGATGTCCTGGAGTTAAATAGTCACTGATCACTGCCTGGCCCAAACCTTCTGTTGTGAGCTCATGCAAATGTGTGTGTGTGTGAGTATGTCTGTGTGCACCTGAATAATGAAAACACATGCACCTTCTAACTGAGTGAAATGGGACTTCTCAACCGTTTGGCAGAAACTTTATGTCTGGTTATGGTCGCACACAGGCACAAACACACACACACATGCATTCACACACACAAACACTCACACACATAGACACACGCAGACTCCCACTGTGCTTTTGCTGACCCGTTCCTTTGCTATGACTCATAGACAGACTGCATGTACTGTCTGATACAAGGTGACAGACTGCATGTACTGTCTGACTCAAGGTGACAGACTGCACACGTGGTCATTCCACCACCCACCGAGACAGACAGCTGCTCAACACTCTGCCCTGGACAACACTAAAGAAGGGATGGGTCCCTCCTTTGCTCTCCTCTATCTTTCCTCCTCCCTGTCTCCTCAAGAGATGGCAGGGTAAGGAGAGAAGGATGAAATGAGGGATGTGGAGAGACACAACGGAAAAGATGCAACAAGCCTGGCGTGTGATGGAGAGAGAAAAGGAGAAAGAGTGATGGAGAGAGAGAAAGAGAGAGAGAATGATGGAGAGAATGGGACCACCTACATGTGTCTGTGTGTGTGTGTGTTTGTGTGTGTAAATGCATGTGTTTGTGTGTGTGAATGCATGTGTGTGTGTTTGTGTGTGTGAATGCATGTGTGTGTGTGTGTTTGCTTCTACATTGATTCCAGTGAAATTGAAAAGTAAGACAGACTTCATGATGTTCTTGTTCACTCGTAAAAACCTGTTTGGCGAAAGTATCTGTCAACAAGGCTTGCATCCTAAAATATCCCTGCATATTGAAAGAACCTGTGCTCTGACAATGTTGCACCCCGATATATCCCACCAGCCAATTCATGAGGAAATGACAAAGCGAGTCAGAAACACACAAACACACAGACACTCTCACTTCCATTCTAGCAAAAAAAACACACTCGTCAATATGAGTTTGCTGCTGCGTTGTACAAGAGGACACACACATCAGAAAACACTTGTGCACAAACACCAAAACACACACACAGCTGCATTCTTACTCAGACAGACACTGTGACAAAACTGTGGAAAGCTGAAAGAGAGGAGGAAGACCCAAGGAGAAGAAGGAGTCCGTGTCCAAATGTGCTCAAAAAGTAAAATAATGTTTTTTGTTCGTCCCAAGAGGATTGGATGTTCTTCGGAGCAGGAGGGGATGAAATGGGTTTGCCGTTTTGTTTTCGGAGATTGATTTGTCTGTGTGATTCGGAGGAAAACCTGCCTAAACCCGGATTTATCCTGAAGAGAGGAGGACCCGAAGAGGAGGAACCGAGGAGAAAAGGGAAGAACGTCTACAGGAAAAGTCGAGCCGAGGAGAAGAACAGCACATCATCTGGGGAGAACCTGCTGGAGTTTGAAGATGAGCTCCTTACACTCCCTGGAGGAATATGGGTTGGATGTAGATGAAGATGAAGAGACCACAAGGTTATAGAGAGAGAGAGAGATAGGAAGAGTCTGGGAGGAGGGGGGAGATTTGCGGATAGAGAATCCCTACATCTTGAATCTCTTCAGCCTTTCTTCCTCAGACCAGTAATTATCGGTCATCGGCAAAACCTTCTCCGTCGCCATTTATTCTCATTTCTCGCATAATTTATTATTTCCTAATGTATTTATCCTCCTCCGTTTCTCCTCATTTCTCACTTTCTCCCTGTTCCCTCTCTTTCTCCCCCCTCCCTCTCCTCCTTGCTCCTCTCTTCTCGCCGTCCTCTGTTGCCCTAAGATAAACATGTAGGAATAAGCCTGGTATGTGGGGCGTCTGGTAACCTGGCACAACCCGGTCCCTCCAGGATTCCCAGGCTGTGTCTTTCCCGTGCTAACCCAGGGAAGGTGTCCCAGGCTGGGGGTCGGAGGCTGGGGCACTGGGAATTACATGGAGCAATCAGCCAGCCGACAAACCCAGCAGACAGAGAGCAGACACTGACCTACATCACACACCAGACAGTCTGCCTGCGGAGAGAGGGGCAGGGAAAAGAAGGGGGGAGGGGGAGAGGTATGGGGAAGACAGGGGCGGGGATAGAGGACCAGAGTAGAGATGGAGAGAGAGAGAGTAAGAGAGAGAAAGAAAGAGAGAGAGAGAGAGAGAGAGAGAGAGGGATGGATGGAGAGACAAAGCAATGACAAACACAGCCGGGGGAGACTGAGACAATTATAGTTATACAGAGATATAGTGTGACAGATGAGATAGTGGCTTCCTAGAGAGATGAGGTAGAGGCTTTCTAGAAATACACAAATGAAATAGAGCTAATTGTTTGATATTTGAAAAAAAGATGAACTAAAACGAACAAATTGCTCCTTAAATGCAAAAACACTCACCGCAATCTCACACATAGCTGTCCAAAAACAAAATGTACATAATCACTGTCATTACATTGCTGTCATTGGTCAGACTATTTTGAGTAGTGGTGTAATATTCATCAATCATTTAAGAAGCTTGAAGGCCCTTCAAGGATAATCATGTTAAATCTACTTTGTAAGAGTTTTGTCATACCACCTTGAGTTTGCTCTTATTTTTGGGAAAAGAGAAAATCATACACATGTTTTATATTCATATGTTTTAATCAGTGAAAATGACTCTTTATTAGTAATTTTTGTCTTTACGCATTTGTTTGAATCAACCACTGTCAAGGAGGAAGGGATGATGGAAGGTGGAATCCATCACTGTCAAGGAGGAAGGGATGATGGAAGGTGGGATCCATCACTGTCAAGGAGGAAGGGATGATGGAAGGTGGGATCCATCACTGTCAAGGAGGAAGGGATGATGGAAGGTGGGATCCATCACTGTCAAGGAGGAAGGGTTAATGGAAGGTGGGATCCATCACTGTCAAGGAGGAAGGGATGATGGAAGGTGGGATCCATCACTGTCAAAGAGGAAGGGATGATGGAAGGTGGGAGGAAGACAATGTAAAGTCGTGCTCACCCTCCTTGACTCATTCCTACATAACCTTTACACTTTTTCAAAAGGAGGCCATAGGAGGATTGAGGTGAGAGGGGAAAGGAGGTGCAGACACAGGAGAGGAGGTGCAGAAACTGAAAAATAGTTGACTAGAACAATTGGATGTTCTAGTCAACTGCACTGTTTGGAATTGCACTCAACAACACAATAGAAAGCATGTCTGCAGACTTCTGGATGCATTTTTGTCTCCACTGACGAGGAGAAAAAGGAGAAAAAGAGGGAGAGGGAGAGAGAGGGAAAAAGAGGCAGGGAGAGAGGGTGGGGGAGAGAGGGAGTGACAGAGGGTGAGAGAGGGGAGAAGAAGAGAAACAAAGGAGTAGAGGGTTAGATTGGCTGGATGAATTTGTGTTTGTGTGATTGTGTGTGTGTATGTTTGTAAGTGTGTGTGTATGTTACGGGAATGTGTGTTTGTAAGTGTGTTGGTTTGTGTGAATGTGTGTGTGGGTTTGTGTGTGCATGTGTGTGTGTTTGTGTGAATGTGTGTGTGTGTTTGTGTGTTTTTAAGTGTACTCTATCTAGACTGTAATAAGTGATCAATGAGAGTAGATTGGTTAATGGATCATCCTTCCATCACTCAGCTTCTCTGTCCATCGCTCGACCAATCAATAACTCCACACACATCAGCGTTGGGCTCAGTTCCATTTCAATTCCATTTCAATCCCATTTAAATTTCAAACAACTCAGAATGTAAAGCAAATTGCAATTCCACACATACCAATTAAAAAAGCACAGGAGAGAATTGAAATAGGAAAGCTGGTGTACCTCAGAAAGCTGGTGTACCCTTAGAAAGCTGGTTTACCCTCAGAAAGCTGGTGTACCCTTAGAAAGCTAGTGTACCATTAGAAACCTGGTGTACCCTCAGAAAGCTGGTGTACCCTCAGAAAACTGGTGTACGCTCAGAAAGCTGGTGTACCCGTAGAAAGCTGGTGTACCCTCAGAAAACTGGTGTACCCTTAGAAAGCTGGTGTACCCTAAGAAAGCTGGTGTACCCTCAGAAAACTGGTGTACCCTCAGAAAGCTGGTGTACCCTTAGAAAGCTGGTGTACCCTTAGAAAGCTGGTGTACCCTCAGAAAGCTGATGTACCCTCAGAAAACTGGTGTACCCTCAGAAAGCTGGTGTGCCCTTAGAAAGTTGGTGTACCCTCAGAAAGCTGATGTACCCTCAGAAAATTGGTGTACCCTCAGAAAGCTGGTGTACCCTTAGAAAGCTGGTGTACCTTCAGAAAGCTGGTGGTCCCCTTAGAAACATCCTGAGGTTTTCAATTGTTGTTTCAATTACAACATGATAATTACACACTTAAATAAATCACACATTGATTGCAGAACATAGTTGTGAGAGAGATATGGACAGAAAGACAGATAAAAAGACTAGAGGTGAAGGGGACCAGATGCCATGTAGAACCTAGGTCACTCAACCAAACCCAGGCACTATGTTTATTCCATAGCCTGACATACAGCCTATATATCAGGGGTCTCCATACCGTTCCACGGAGGGCCGAGTGTCTGCAGGTTTTCACTCTCACCTTGACCTTGATTGATTAATTATGTCACTGATTGGTTAGGTCTACCCTCATCTGGTTATTTAGGTCTGAACCTGGAACCAATTTACAGGAAAAAACAGGGTATGTATGTGTGTCTGAGGGTATATGTGTGTCTGAGGGGTATATGTGTGTCTGAGGGGTATATGTGTGTCTGAGGGGTATATGTGTGTCCGATGGGTATAAATGTTGTCTTTGTTCAAAAATCAGGCATTTGTCTGATAACATGGAGAGTAGTAGAGTAGTAGTAGAGTAATAGTAGTAGTAGTAGTAGCTGCTCTGCTACCCCCACGCCCATTCAAGACCGAAGGCATCCGACACGGTTCATCACTTTGACCGAAGGGGGAGCGGATGTAATTTGGGAGGTATCTAAGATGAACTCTTGTCACCTTAAACATTACACCTCTGAGTGTTTTGTTTTCAACTAGTGTCATCTTAATGCAGAGTTAACCGATCAATCAATAACTCAACACACGGCCCCAAAATCCCTGAACAGGGGGGCTTGATGACATGTCACACCTATTCTCTCCACATTGCCTCACTTTCACCAAAAGCCCCTGGTCGGAAGGGACATAGATTGTCATTTAGGAGTAAACCCTGCACCCTTTATATTAGTCTGTATTTGTTGGATTTTCAGTTGGATTTGAAAACAGTCAAAGCAAATGTTTCTGTCATGTTGTCTGAACTGTTCAGTATGAGTCTAACTGAACAGTTCCAAAACAGAACTGGCAAAAGAAGATCCTTTAACTGTTAGAGGATCTTTATTTTGCCAGTAGTGTTCTAGAACTGTTCAGTTAGAGGAACTATTTATTATCAGTAGTGTTCTAGAACTGTTCAGTTAGAGGAACAATTTATTATCAGTAGTGTTCTAGAACTGTTCAGTTAGAGGAACTATTTATTATCAGTAGTGTTCTAGAACTGTTCAGTTAGAGGAACTATTTATTATCAGTAGTGTTCTAGAACTGTTCAGTTAGGGGAACTATTTATTATCAGTACTGTTCTAGAACTGTTCAGTTAGAGGATCTAACTGGCAAGTTGCCAGTGCTATTATAGAACTGTATTGTTCTAGAACTGTCCCATTCTGACCACTGGACCATGTGCACCACAGTCATCAATCAATTACTCAAACAATCAATCAACTGATCACTTCCTCTACAGGCTCCCTTTTGCTTGACAATTTGTCACCAAAACAATTAGGTAAACTTAGTAAATTAACTAAATCAAATTTTAAGTAGTTATTCCCTGAAAAATTGTTCAGTAGGATGAGCAATAGATGCCCATTGGTCTTTATACAAGGTGTTTTGTTTGTTGTTGTGTGTGTGTGTGATAAACAAGAGCGAGAAAAAAAATGCTTTAGGTTTTGGTATTAGTTGGCTTTAGCACAAAATGTACTATAGCAAACACACAGCCACAGTCTAGACAGTCACATCAGAAAGAGAGGGCAAGAAATAAAAGAGAGAAAGAGAGAAAGAGAGAAAGAGAGAAAGAGAGAAAGAGAGAAAGAGAGAAAGAGAGAAAGAGAGAAAGAGAGAAAGAGAGAAAGAATCTGTGGCCAGTAAGCAATAATATCTCATTTCACCCTCTCTGTTTGTTTGTTGTTTAGTGTCCCAGCAGGCCCAGTCAGTCCCAGGATCCTCTACTCCACTTAAAATGGCACCCTCTTCCCTTCAAAGTGCACTCTTTTTGTAAAGGGTCTCGTGGGGCTCGGTTGAAAGCAGTGCACCACTGAGAGTATTTGGGACACAGAATTAATGTTATGTTACATGACCACTCCAACTGCCTCGCATTACTGGAGCGTGATGTTCTCTGCTGTGGGGCCAAACTGTGTGTGTGAGTGTGTGTGTCGGCTATAAGTGTCGGTCTGCAAACGGCAGAGCAGTGGCAGGACAGACCGTTCAGAGAGGATTAACTGAGTTGACTAGATAACAAAGATAGACCATATGTGTGTGACTCCATTACACAGGTACACACCGTATAATTGTGTGTGTGTGAGAGACTCCATTACACAGGTACACACCGTATTATTGTGTGTGTGTGAGAGACTCCATTACACAGGTAAACACCAGATAACTTTGTGTTTGCGTGTGTTAGTATGCTCATTATCCAAAGATAGAAACAAAGAGGAAGACATTTGTCATAAATACAGAGCTGTGGAATTAGTTCAGTGAATTGAGAGGACAGGTAGAGGACAGGTAGAGGACAGGTAGAGGACAGGTAGAGGAGAGGTAGAGGAGAGGAGAGGTAGAGGACAGGTAGGGGAGAGGTAGAGGAGAGGTAGAAGACAGGTAGAGGAGAGGTAGAGGAGAGGTAGAGGACAGGTAGGGGAGAGGTAGAGGAGAGGTAGAAGACAGGTAGAGGAGAGGTAGAGGAGA
>JACXGK010001879.1:0-31544 GCA_016801125.1 Novumbra hubbsi
CCCCCACCTCTCCCCGTCCACCCTCCACCTCTCCCCGTCCACCCCCCACCTCTCCCCGTCCACCCTCCACCTGTCACGGTCACACACTGACTGGCTGTCTCCGTGTGTCACCAGGATGACTGAGGCGACCTATGACACGCTGCGTCTGTGGGCCATCCTGCTGCTCTGTGTTCTCCGCCTGGCCATGATGAGGCACCACCTCCAGGCCTACCTCAACCTGGCCCAGAAGGGCGTGGAGCAGATGAAGAAGGAAGCAGGACGCATCAGCACCATCGACCTGCAGAAGATGGTGGGCGACGCTTCCATGCGTTCGTGGTATTAAAACCGGTTGTCGTTTGATGAGTTCCTCCTCACAGGATGTTTTCTGTGCCCCCCCCCCCCCAGGTGGCTCGTGTGTTCTACTACCTGTGTGTTATCGCTCTGCAGTACGTGGCGCCCTTGGTGATGTTGCTTCACACTACCTTGCTGCTGAAGACCTTAGGTGAGTTTGCCCAAATGACTGGTTAAGGATGTGGCTTCGGTGCACCGCTCTGTTCCCGACTCCGGTGTGTTTTAGGGGGACACTCCTGGGGAGTGTATCCTGTGGATGACCTTCCCTGCACGCTGGAGATGACCTCCGACCCCGCCGCGGTGCCGGCATCGACTGCGGCTTCCAGTTTGGCGGCGGAGGCCCAGGCGTCAGTGGCCCACCTGTCAGGCGCCCTCGGGGGCCTGAGGACAGTGTTCACCCCTCTCCTCTTCCGTGGCCTCCTCTCCTTCCTCACTTGGTGGATCGCTGCCTGCCTCTTCTCCACCTCCATCTTTGGCCTCTTTTACCACCAGTATCTTATGGCCGCATAGCAGCCTTCCCCCCGGTTCAGGGGTGTCCAGCAGGGCTCTGTTCCGGGTCCGTTCAGATATGACTGTGTGGGGCACGACCCTAATGAACACAACCCCCCCCCCGAGCCCTGTTACTTATGAACATATCATCAGGTTGTCCTCCACTGATGACTCTTCTTTTGTTTCACTAAACGCTGTTCCACTGTAACAGAATGATGCTGACACTAAGCTTTCTCACTTTAAAATCTATATCAAACTCAAAACAATGATTGGAAGGTTAAACACACCGTTAAACTGTGTTCTGAAGGACCATTGGGAGTTTTACAAAAGGACATTTAGCTGAATAAAAGTGATGATGTAAAGATTGTTAATAGAATGATGGAACAAACTGTCATTCTGTTAACCGACTTAACTTTTATCATAAACACCATTTGACAAAGTTATCAGTCAACATTGTTAAGAGTAATTCTTGCAAACAGTGTGTCTGTTGAACTTTGCAATCATTGTTTCTTTTTTGGCAAAAATGTTGAAGTATTCAATTTTATTCACAACATTGCTCCGCTATCGTGGAATTGCCTATACTTTTCTGAGGGCAGGATTCACAAATCCTTAACAAACATGAGTAACGATGTATGTGTACAGTCTTAATTGGAGAAGCAGAGACAACCTGGTCCCCGCAGACTGTAAGATGGGGGCGACAGGCTTATGATTTCCTAAGCTCACCTGCCTGTTATCAGTGGAGAAGTGACAGCTGAAAGCGATGGCAGTCCTACTGGAGAAGTGACAGCTGAAAGCGATGGCAGTCCTACTGGAGAAGTGACAGCTGAAAGCGATGGTAGTCCTACTGGAGAGTGAACTGGAGTGGAAACCTTACCGGGAGATCCCCTACTGAGATCACCACTTGAAACCGCTGTATTTAAATGTGTTTAGACTGACTGGCTCCCCAGGATGAACATGGGTTATAAAGAGACGTGTTCCTAATGATTTGTGAAGTACCCCCTCCCTGTTGACCTGGTATAAACTGAGCCATACTGAGGAAGCTACAAGAACCACGTGGCCCTTCTGACAGCTGCCGACAGTCAGAGAGGATGGCCCACATGGCCTCTGTGTGTGTGTGTGTGTGTATGTCCCTACTTGTTGTTCAGTCCCAGCCGTTATGTTGGCATTCAACCAAAAGGGCATTTCGATCGAGAGGTGTTGTCAACTGCCACTTTCCTTCACCCTGCTCTGTACCTATCCAGCACTATAGGAGCCAGTCGAGAACGTAGGATTTTATGTCTTCTGGTTTTATTTCGTTGATCAAATCTTTGTTGTTCGCAAGAGGTGCCAAGTATGAGTGACCCCTTCAGCGTGCGTTGAGCTTGATGACTGATACTTATTAACACACAGCAACGCTGTGGCCTTCTGTATTCATGTCGCCCTAAACAATTCACATTTCTGTCATTTTGCGGAGGCTCCTAAACGGGCTGATTTTACCGTGTTGAGCAGCACACATTCTTTTTTTTTTTTTCTCATCTTGGTCTCTGAGGGGGTCGGCCCAATAACCCTGGGGTAGCCAGCGTCATGCTCCAGCAATTAAGCCAGAGGGAGTAATGGAGCACATGTGTATTCACACTAGTGCATGTCTTTCATGTATGACAACGCCAGGCTTACTGGCACACTTGAAGCACATCCATCACGTTCGGAAGCAAAGGACGGTTGTGGGAACACGACTCAGACTGTAGGCTTGACGACGTTAGCCGGCTGGCTATGATTAGCGATTTGAAATAACTTTTGATATTCTGGTTCATTTAGAAAGCTAATACATAGATTTTGTTATGTGTTTGTTGTAGCCAATCCGACCAAGATGATTTCAAGTATATATGCCGTTTTTACTGAGGGAGACTTAAGCCACCTGATTTTTTTTTTTTAACTATTTATCACGGCGCTGCTTCTTAGCCTGTAGAGACACTATCAATACTAAGCAACGCTTTTCTGTGTTTCCGGAAGGTAATTCGGATCTTGTGAGATTGCTAGAAGAAATGTCATGAGGAATGTGGGCAGTTTGAAAACAGGATACTGTGGCTGACTTAAATATCTGTCTGCATCTGAATAACAGTACTTATTTGTTACTTCCTTCCCGAAAAACAGTCTACCAAAGCAAATTCTTCTAGTCCATACATAATACATTTTTGTTTTTTTATAACAGCTAAACACTTGTGGCTCAGATTAATGTCAATAAAATAATCTTGGGTGGCCTAAGACTGGCACAGTATTTTTTTTAATTGTTTTTCAGGCAAGCTTTCTGGCTGACTTATTGATCCTGCTTTGTGGCATGTTCCTCAGAGTTCATTTCAATGTTCGTATTGATCATTTGTTGTCCTAAAGCTAGTCTGGATACTCAACATTCTTGCAGCATCATATCGGATGACCCAGTCATTGTTTGGTTTTGTATGAAAGCTTTTTTTAAGGAGCTGTCCAAGTCTTATCTTCACTTGTTCCTCTCAATTTCAAAGGAGCGTAGGATGCACACTATGAATGTATTAATCCTGCCTAATTTTAGATTGTTCTCATGATGAAATGGTTGGTGTCCATGACTGAAATGGTTACCTTCAGAACGGTTAATGGCTGTACTTGGCTCCCATTTCCAGCCATGTGTGTCTTTTCACTATTTCAACAGCAGATTTGTTTCATTTTGAAAAACATTTATTTTAAGTTTTACTTTTTTGATGGGGGGGGCTTCTGTAATCATTTCCTATCTTAACACCAAATAATGTATTATTGGGTTTTACAGTGTTTTAATCAGTTCAGAAATGTGTTGAAGACGAATCAATTGCAAATTGTATCTTTAGATTTTCTTTTCTTCCCAATGATATGTCAATCGAGAAGTAGCTGGCATACTTTTACAATCCATTAGCCAGAAGGCGTTGTCTGTCTTGTCTGTCCCCACTTGAGTGTTTTATTTTATTTGTGTTCAGAAGTATTTCTATTCCATGTATTTATTATTCCTGGTTTAGTTTGTCATTAATAAATTAAAATCATTACCTGTTATTTAATGGTTTGAATCTCAAGAATTAAAATTGAAGTGGCCTTTATGAAACACATCACAAAAAAGCTATTTTATGGCTCACAGGCTTTACATCCCAGAGGCACAGTAGGTTTGTCTGTCAGTTAAATATACTTGCACTCAAGACTGTATTGTCTAAGTTTGTTTTGAATGTTATTGAGGACGCTCTGGACATTGCAGGAAGTAGCACTCACTTCAGTGGATGTTGAAGATTGCTCATAGAGGTTTGTCAATCCACATTTGATAATGGTGCCTGTTTGTGACGTAATAATGCCGCTGTTTGCCAGTGGACAAATACAAGACACTCCTCAATTATCACATGGCTGAAAACATTATGCATTGGGGAGTGGGAAGAACTTTCACCCAGTAGATGTCAGACACAGGTAGGCTGTTATTGGAAACATCTTATTGAGGTTAGTTCAGCCAACGAGGGCCATACCAGCTATTAGGGCATAGTGTGTCCCTAACTTTTTCTTCAGCCGGAATGGCTTGTACTCGTGAATTCACATACTTGTGAATTTTGCATAAAACTATTATATTATATTTAAAATGTCAGTGTGGTTCAATTACATCCTCTTTATCTATTGATATTGTTTGAAAGAAGATCACATTTTGATATACAAATTTATTTTTTTTAAGAACGAAATGTTGCTTTGGGTGTCCTAATTTACATGACTGTATTTCCGCAGCATTTCTTCTTATGACAAGTACCCGCCCCACTCAGAGGGAAGACAGCAGTTGGTGGCAGGGTGCTTCACTATGAGTTGATTGGCCACCATTTCACCTGATGATTGAAACAGATCTGCCCTGCATCCTTTTAGAAATACCCTATTCAAGTGCCTGCAGATTCAATTGAAAATGTTCTTTTAACATAGTTAAGTGATTGCCTTTTGCTGTCCAATTGCTTCTATTCTACTATATTATTTTTAGTTCACGTTTCTTGTTTTTGCCCTGATCCAAATTAAACAGAAATTAATTCTGTCTCTAACATTTAGAAAAACGTTAGGCAACAGTTCAATACACTGTCTATTACTATTTACAAAACAACAATCCAATAAAATGGTTTCTGAACACCTTCATTTGTTTAAAAGCATAAACCCTTGCATTTTCATTGGTTTCAAAGCATGTGAATGCATCCAAATAGTACTTCACAATGGGTAATTTATGACCTTTTGGCTGTGAATGCCAAATTGTCTGCAAACCAAAATGGCTGCCGTGTGTTGCTATTAAACTCACTAAGCTAGGACATTTATGTGTGTTGAGATCAAGGAGAGTCTACTCATCCCTGTGCATTGGCTGAAGCACCCTTATTGTCCCCCAACCTCAATGAATGGTGCTGTATTGCCGTTTGTTTGCCTTATGACCAAAAACACCACAGCTTGTTTTCATGTGGCTCATCGGAAGTTGTCAAGATGGCAGAGCAGGCATGAAAACACTCTGAACTAACTGCCATTGTTACTAGACGTATAGTGTTACCGTTGCATAAGGTTTCAATGGAAGCAAAGGCAAATGTTCTCCCTAATAACTATATTTTTATTTATTATGTTTTGGTACCATCTGGCTCTGTCCTTGGTTATGACTCAGCACAGTTCTGTCAAGTACGCAGATAATTTAATTGGTCTGATAAATAAATTACTTTTGCGTTCAAGGCTTCCGTCTAGACACATTTATAGACATTTTCTACTTCATTGTGAATGAGGCAGTTCTGGTTTCAACTGAAATGTATTTAGCCAACCTCTATTGATTATCTGTAACTATCCTCTGTTGTCACTGGCGTAGGGGCGTGTTTGTTAGTTCAAGTACAGGGGGTTGCCCTCCTAAAATCTGAGCATCAGCAGCTTGGATAAAGGTTGTAAGTGTCATTGTCCATACTCAATATGAACTGGGTAACTGGGCCAATACATTCGTTTCAGAGGCAGCCTGATCAATGAGATAGATCCCAAAACAAACCACTGGAGAGGCTCCTTTCTTTCCCTTGAGAGGGTCCTATTCAGACCAGTCTGAACACAGGGCCACAGAGCACCCCTTTGGGGGGATGTGGTAACCCTGCACACCACTACAGCTCCGTCCTACTGAGAGAATGAGAATCTTCTGGAGGGGTGTCCATTTAATCGCTAGCTCTCTGTCTCATGGAGAATAGAACTTCCACCATTGTGTTATTAGGATTTGGAGAATAAATGGCTAGAAGCTAGGAGCTACTCTACCAACGACCTGACCTTGTGGAATGAATGGCCCAAAAGAGGACACTTCAATTTTCCTGGAAGCCTCTGACCTTTTATAGATCTTTTTAACAATTCTTTAGATTTTTAGCATGGGTATCGTGTTTTGGTGAGAGAAACATCCATCAGCAGCCTTTACATGTTGTTGAATGTCATGAAATAATTTCTGTGATTAGAAACAGATAGCATTTCTGTAAAGTCATCTTTATAATTGTGTTGAATCTCTGAGAAATTTAACAGCAACTACACTGCTCCAAATATTAAGGGAACCTCTAAATCAAACATTGGGTCTTGGATAAAGGAAATCAAAATGTTTACTGCACATTGTGTAGTCTTCATTGTAGGATTGTAGGATTTCATTGCGGTCCCTAACAGCAGTCAGGGTTCTGTAGGGCTCTGGCAATACTCCTCCTGTTCCTCCTAACACAAAGGAGCAGATACCGGTCCTGTTGTTGGGTTGATGCCCTTCTCCGGCCCGGTCCATCTCTCCTCGTGTACTGCCCCATGATCCTTTACTCTGACAGAGTTGTCTTGCATAGAGTGGTACCAAGGCTGGCCAAAAGGCTGGGGACACACTGAATGAATGTGTCAAGCCATATGGTTTGCGGAGGAAGTCCATTCATTCCAATGGAGTGCCATCCACGGCGCTGCTCCTCCTATGCTAGGTTGTAGAGCTCATCGGGATTTTTCAAGCTTTGGATTCTAGCTGTGCCGTATCAGACACAACAGCAGATCAACCACCAATTTGCCATGTAGGGACAGCAACTTAGACAATGCATTTCAAAATCCAAAGTATATGTGGCCCGTCATCAAAAGGAAGTTTTCAATATTTTAGTTTTCAGACCGAAGTTCAGGAAGTCTAACTGCTTTTGCCAACCCATTTCTACAGCATGTCTGGCATTATGACAATGGTTAACAACCTGTCATTGAAAGAATCAATCTCTCCGTGCTGGGTGATTACTCCTGCTGCGATGTGGAACACGGATTGCGAAAACTACCAAGAACAGACTCCGAAGCGTCCCAGCTTGCAGGGCAGCTGCAGCTCTGCATCAGTTGGTGGCAGCATGTTGACGATGCATGGGGCTCAGGCAGAGGGTTGGAAAATCTGCACGACGTTGGTTTGGCCGGGTCCACAAATGGGTCAGCTATGGCTGTGTTGTAGGATCTGTTGGTCATGTCAATATCTGTGTGGAGTGCTGCAGTGTGCAGCACCCCCCTAAATGCCGCCTCACCCCCCCCACATAACGAGGGAGTTTGTTAGGCTACTGTGGTTTTACTGGAAGTATAACTAAAAACAAATTCAAGTTTTGATCCCAGCAATGAGCTAGGACGTCAGAGCTACATTCATGTTTGATTGAATGAAGCGACAGCTAGCCAAGCTTTTTTACATTCTTGATTGAGATGACGGTCTAATCAGAGAAATCACTCTGATCACATCACTTACCCGATCCAGTAGACAACTAAAAACATAATCCAGTATTTTCTAATTGTTTTTACTTTTACCTTAAATGTGTAGCCTCAATGTAACCAATAACACCGTATCACTTGCAAAATGGCTAAATAATGTAAACATTTTTTTCATTGCTAAAATTACAATGCAAAAATTTTAGTGCACTATTTTATTTTTGTTCATATTAGCTGACGGTGATAAACTGAATGCAGTGAGTGGAGAAAGCTACCGAACATTTAATCAGCTTTCTGTGTGCACTTCCACCAAAAGTCACTGTTACAATGTACTGTATGTTATTACTAGTCCCTGTAATGAATATGAGAGCATTTATTCAAGGTATAAAAAACATTTTGTTGTATGATCAAATTACCAGTTTTAAATGTAGACATTAAACAAACAATGTAATAATTAAACAAATACTTATTTTTAAATCTCTGCAGGATTTGTCAATCCCACATACAGTATATTTTGACAACATTGATGTATTTTATGCTTCCAAACATTAAATTGTGAGGAGAACTATTTCAAAAACAGAACTATAACAAACAGGCCTTTGAAATGTCTGCGGCTTGGACAAATGGTTCTACTTTACAAACCAGAATCTTATAGTGGGGGAAGTTGTGTACGTCCTAAGGTAACAATTATGCATATGTGTCATTTTGTATGAAAACGTGGTTCTTTTAAAGTAATTTATGGCACATATAATCATAAAATGATTCAGTTTCTATCTCTCTATTATGGGAAGACAAAAAAACATGCAACAAATTCAGACATATATATTTAAGATGATAAAGAGGTTGATGATCTGATACTCCAAGCCTAATCTACTTGTCACAGAACTGAGCCTGTGTGGGGTCCATGGGTGTCTTGGCACAGGTATATTGGATTCCTCATGTGTTAGAACAAGGGTAAATAACATTTGATGTGTTAGTTGTCATTTATTTGATCAGATTTTTGCATTTGTGTTTTTGCACAAATCACCTAAAATATATTACTTTATTCATATACATTGTTCTCTGAGGGGAATTATATCTAGGATCTGTTCTCCAGGGGTGTGCAAAGAAGCTACATTTCAACATGTCCCCCAACTGCCAAAAGTTCAATCCAATCGCTCCCGTACCGTTACAAATTGTAACCTGAGACACAAACAATGTTTATGCTGTTTCCAGGCTGATTAATATTACCGTGTCATATGGCCAGGAAACAAAGTAAGCAGTATTAAGACATTAATTGACGATGGCAATGAAGACTTCCATTATTTTTATTTTTAGAAATCAAAGCTTCAGTGTCAGTTTTTCTAGCAAATGTTTAGGATATTAATCTTTCCATCTTATCTAAGATGCGGAAACTCACTTCTGTTGCTACAACCCTTGTATTTTAGTCACATTTGACTAAATATAGACCAAATTGTTCAGAATAACTACATCAAAAAGGAATACTAAAAATGTCATGTGAATTATGTATGGCACTGTTAATAACACCATTATAACCGTGATGTTAACGATGCTCCATTTCAAATGAGGCTTGCGAGTGAAAGAAGTGGGAGTGGTCAAAAGAGAATGCAAAACATGGACCGGGTGATTAGCTATGTATGATCTTTCTAAACCTTGTTTGCTTCAGAGTTAAAATAAAATATATATTACCGACGTGACCTGCACTGATCTATGTGTGTATTTTTTGGTGTGTATTTATTTGTGAATGTGTTATATTCTGATCATTATGGAAACACTTAGGAAACACTACATTATAAGGAAACGCATTATAATATCAGAACAGTTTGGGGATTTATTTGCATCATAAAATGTAGGATATATTTGAAAGATTGTGATTCTTAATGAATTAAATCTGCAAAAAAAAAAATATAGGTACGGGTCTCTATGAGCCTCCATGAGACTAACCAGAAAGTCAGAAAGACAGTGAAGTGTTACACTAAGGGGGAAAAAAGGCAAAGCCAATCAATTGATTATACATTTGTTTTAATATTTTGTAGGGCGCATTTATTCATGAATAGGGATCTCCTCACCATGATCAATAAACAGGGTAGACCTCCCCCTTGTGTCTGTGGACCGAAATGCATGGGGAAGGTAAGAGGGGAGCCTGATCAGTATCATCATCAGAATCTCAGCATTACTGAATCTACAAAGAGAAAGCAGCTTATTAAAGCAGTCATATCCTCCAGAACCCTGTGTCAAAGGCTGATGTCTTTTTTTATCCAGCACAAAGATTAAGGTTTTTCTTTTGCGATGGTATTGTGCTTCTATTTCTCACAATATCCAAACACATATGCGGTGCGTCATCTTTCCCCAAATAATTCAATATCAGTGTCTGGATTGCACACACACACACGCCTGTACACAGCACACACACACACCTAAACACACGCAAGGCGTGATTGTTGTGCTACAGGGCATGTTTTCTGTATGCATGCCTCAATTCTAATGGAGTTTATTTGGTACTCGGTATTTCATTAAGGCTGATAATGGACAATAGATTCACACAGAGCTGCAGCCCCTGTCCTTTCACACAGCTCCGGAACATCAACCTGTTCGTCATTAAGGCAATTTTGAAACTGTACCATACCATCAGGAATTTTAATTACAATTGTCGTTAGATAGAGAACAATGCTCGAATGTAACTGGTACAAAAATAGAATCAGCTCTTTTGTCGACATACTAATATGGTCACATTTTAATTTTTAGTATTACATCTGGATGTTGCCGCGGTCTACATTTAATAAGAATTGTTGTGATTATAAGCAATTTTTTCCCCATTTCAGAATATACCAAGCACACTAAACGGGCGTCAGATCAGTCATAAATTGCCTTTAAATGTTGCTCAGCATAAAACCTAAAAATAATTCTGTGTATTGGACTTAGTGTTGCATGCACCTTTAATCACACTATGACATAAAAGGCAACGTTTGATAACAGTATCTTGCACCCTGTGTGCCACAGGGTTTAGTATTTGTATTGGTGTTTATGGCATATTTTTTGAAAAAGATTAAATTGATGGAATAAAAAGTGTAGTTCGTGTACATTAGAATGTCCATTCAAATGAATAGTTTTTATAACAGCTCCTCTTCATTTAATCCTCTAATAGTGTTTTTAAACTAAAATAATTTTATTTAGCAGACCAAAACTTTCTGAGGTAAATTTGTTAATAGTGTATATTAGTGAATATGGCAATTGTTGCATGTCGTCTTCTGAGGTAACATCGGACACCTTTCCAGCAGATATTACCCACGTGCACTTACTACTTAGATAACAAGTAAACAACATTGTCAGTATGCTTGTACACTTTCCAATTCATTTTTCTGGCCACGTTACTAGCGGGAATTCGAAAATGCTATTTCCATTTTATTTTAATGTGATTTAAATGAAGTTGTGTTCACAACAATTGTAGTCTAGATAGCCTTTGGGAGGTCACGTACCGACATCCTCAAGGACTTGACTTTTGACCCCCCTCTATGCCACCTGCATTGGCCGGCAGGCTTGAAGCAGCTCAGGTCATTAGGGCCATTCAGTAGAGTCCATTAAGTCTCCCTGGGGAGGGGTTGGCCAAGCCAACGGACAGACCTCAGGATTCCTGCACCGGCCACACGGCTGATCCTCGGCTATAACGTGGAGCTGGCTGCGTTTTGAACCTAACCACTGTTGTGTGTGTGTGTGTGTTTGTACATTGTACAATTATTTTGGTTTTCAAAATAATGTCGAAAGATCCGCTGCTGTAAGATCATGTGCAAAAATAAGAATATGATATTACACCGCGTTCCAAATTATTATGCAAATGATTTTCCTAAATAGTCAATGCAAATGACAGTAAGTATAATTTTCAAGTCATCAACCATTAGGGTAAAAGTCGAATTTCATTGAACAAATCACCCAATGAAAACTGTATTTTTTTCAAAAATCAAAAACTCAAAATGTACTGTTCCAAATTATGATGCACAACAGAGTTTCAAAACATTTTAGAGGTTGTAAAGAACTGAAAATGGTCGTTCTTTGAATTTGCTGCATTAGGAGGTAATATTTACTGAAATCAAAAGCTAATTCAATCAAACACTTAATTAACAAGGCAAGCCACATGTTACATAGGACCCTTTCTTTTATATCACCTTCAGAATTCTTGTATCCATTGAACTTGTGAGTCTATGGAGAGTATCTGCTTGAATTTCTTTGCAGGATGTCAGAAGAGCCTCCCAGAGCTGCTGTTTTGATGTAAACTGCCTCCCACCCTCATAGACCTTTTGCTTGAGGAGGCTCCAAGGTTCTCAATAGGGTGGAGGTCAGGGGAGGCTGGGGGCCACACCATGGGTTTCTCTCCTTCTATGCCCATAGCAGCCAATGACACAGAGGTATTCTTTGCAGCATGAGATGGTGCATTGTCATGCATGAAGATGGTTTTGCTACGGAAGGCACGGTTCTTCTTTTTGTACCATGGAAGAAGGTAGTCAGTCAGGAACTCTATATACTTTGCCAAGGTCATTTTCCCACCTTGAGGGACCCTAAAGGGCCTACCAGCTCTCCCCATGATTCCGGCCCAAAACATGACTCCGCCTCCTCCTTGCTGACGTTACAGCCTTATTGGGACATGGTGGCCATCCACCCATCATCCACTACTCCATCCATCTGGACCATCCACCAACCATCCACTACTCCATCCATCTGGACCATCTACCAACCATCCACTACTCCATCCACCTGGACCATCCACCAACCATCCACTACTCCATCCATCTGGACCATCTACCAACCATCCACTACTCCATCCACCTGGACCATCCACCTGGACCATCCACTACTCCATCCCTCTGGACCATCCAGGGTTGCACGGCACTCATCATTAAACAAGACTTTTTGAAAATGTGTCTTCATGTAATTCTGGGCCTACTGCAACCGTTTCAGCTTGTGAGCATTGGTTTGGGGGGGCCGAATAGTAGGTTTATGCACAACCGCCAGCCTTTGGAGGATCCTACACCTTGAGGTTCGTGGGACTCCAGAGGCACCAGCAGCTTCAAATACCAGTTTGCTGCTTTGTAATGGCATTTTAGCAGCTGCTCTCTTAATCCGATGAATTTGTCTGGCAGTAACCTTCCTCTTCATGCCTTTATCTGCACGAACCCGTCTGTGCTCTGAATTAGTCACAAATCTTTTCACAGTACGATGATCACGCTTAAGTTCTCGTGAAATGTCTAATGTTTTCATACCTTGTCCAAGACATTGCACTATTTGACGCTTTTCAGCAGCAGAGAGATCCTTTTTCTGTCCCATATTGCTTGAAACCTGTGGCCTCCTTAACAATGTGGAACATCCTTCTTAAGTAGTTTTCATTTAATTGGGCTCATCTGGCAAACTAATTATCACAGGTGTCGGAGATTGACTTCAGTGATCCAAAGAGCCCGGAGACACCATACCATCCATGAGTTTGATTGAAAAAACTAATATTTAATGTTTATGACACTTAATTCCACTTTGCATAATAATCTGGAACGCGATGTAGATGCACCATCCTATTGCAGCTAGTTGCTGTACAAGTGTATGTTGATAAAATATTTTTTTGCACATGTACACACTCAGGAAAAGCACTAAGAAATGACTAAAGACAGAGATATGGACAGAGAAACACATAAAAAGAAGATTGATCAGTACACTTTGATCAGTATAAATGTTGAATCCTTTGAAATGATTTCACTTTGCACATTACATCACTTCAGAAAAACAACAAATTCCTTTGAAGGTTTTTCTTTCACTCCTCTTACCATTATAATTGGTTAAATGCTCATGTGTTTTAAGTCTAAAAAGCAACTATCATCCATCCCACACAATGCTCGGCTGTGAATTACAACATTATCTATGTAGGAATGGACACGAAAGGAGGGAGGGCTGGAAATAAAGAAAGGAGGGCTATAAAGAAAAGAATGAAAGAAACATAGTCACTGGGAAAGATTAGGCCTGGCCCTTTCCAGAAGGGCCTGTCAGATTTATTTCCAACATCAAGGGCCTCTCTCCTCTCTCCGGTCCCATTCGTCAGAGGCTTCTCAGGGTTTTATGCGTGGCCAGAGTCTTGGATGTGGACCAGGGAGGCTGGCGTGGAGGGCCGGGTAGAGCTGAGGGCAGGGCTGGAGCGGGGGGTCAATGGGCAAGCCTTGCCTGGCTCACCAACGGTTGCCAGGGTACGTGGGTCAAAGGCATCCTCTGTCGTCCGGTATCCCAGGGTGCACTAGGAGCAGGGGAACCCAGTAAGTCACCAGCTGAGGTGAAAGGCCCTGTCGCCGAGATAAAAGTGGACTTCCCTCTTCCTCTGATCTGTGCTGAGAGAGAGAGAGAGCCGAAAGGAGAGAGGGACATATGGAAGAAAGGAGGGAGAGAAGAAAGAGAGTGTCAAATCGCTCACTGTAATTCATGTCTATACGTCCTGTATGTGAAACCCTTGTTATAGATTGGGTGTGAAGGAAAGGGAGGAACGTTTATTGTTCATAGACAAGTCCCCTCCTCAAACAAACCCCTCCCCCACCGCTACCATCCCCACCCCCTCGCCAGGCGCCTGTACCACCGCCAGACACCCACCCACCCGCTCTTGTCATCTTACTGTGTAACCTAGCAACTATTTAATTAAAATAGCATCTGCAAGGATCTTTTTTTTTTCATTCTTTTTTTTTTCACAGCCCAGGATTTCCTCCAATCTGTGGGCTGCTAAACACAATGTGAATCAGAAGCACGACTCGTCTGCCACTGTCTCCGGCAGGCCTACCGGGCAGAATGCAGGCGATCCAGTCGAATCCAAGCCAACGGCAAAACCGCGGCGTATCCGGCCTCGACCGTGGACAGGTTAACTGTGGACGTGTGTGGGACATCGAGACACAGAACGACGACACACAAGGCCCTTAACATTTCTGTCTTTCGCTGAAGCCCTCCCCCCCCTTCCTCCGGCCCTCCGCGTGGCAAAATCAACGCTCCCCCCCACCTCCCCACGCACCCCTAAAAACGTACCTTTCACCCCCTCTTTAAACGTGCCGTGCCTCAGCATGGTGTAGCTTTTAAGGGAAATGTAAAGCAGGTTCTAACGTCGCTGTTCATCGCCCGTACTCATCATTCAATCTGCACCTACCACTTCAGTTTCCAAATAAACAATGGGAATCCCCCCCCCCCAAAAAAAGCAGGGCAGTCAACAGGAAACTCTTGTCTACCCACCTATAGATGCCCACGGGTATAATGGACATCCTTATGCATCTCAAAGGGACGTAATAACAGGCCTGGCTTCTTCTGGATGTGCTGCATTGTAAGTGTGCTTTTACAGAATCTCCACCATTTTCCTCTAGCACTCGAGAGGCGTCGACGGTGTGTGATTACCTGAGGGGAAGGGTTAGGGTGAAGCCACGCTAAACGGTTCTAATGATCCTACCTCCAAATTGGCACGTTATGGGGTTGACCCGCTCTCCAGATTCCAGTAACTTCTACACGTTCTAATCCTCCCTCTAATGCCTCCCGACACTCAACCCTTTTTCACTATAACCCCCCCAAACACATTAAGACATCTTTATTCAAACGTGGAAACTTCGCTTAGGGCCCGGTGAAAACTGGATGTGGTTAGAGAAGGCGAAAGGGAGTCAGCTACATGCATGGTTCTGTTACTTATTCTCAGCTAATTGCTACTGTTTACCTTTTATCCGAATCAAAAGGGTTCATTCCATGAAGGACCCCGTTGTGTGTTGACTGACGTCTGGGATCAGAGCATGGGAAGAAAGCGTGTAGAAAAAACACTGTGAATGTATTTTAGTTTACTCCTAATTATGAATGTCATCTCTCACTGTCTTATTCACTCCGGCACACACACTCAGACACTAAAGAGCGCTGATGAGCACACACAAGTCCATTAATTATGCAATAAAACACTTATTACACATGAAATGGAAATCCGTGTAGATACATGTACGGTTGATAGATGGATGCCCTGATGAAACTTCAGTTGTCTCCCTCGATTGGTGATTTTTGTTGATTTAGACCATTGTAATGTTATTTTGTTCTCAACGAATTACACAATGTACAGTAAAGATTTTGATCTTTAATATATTTTGTTCATTGAGCATGGAAGTGCTATTTTAGTTCTCCCTTAATTTTTTGAGCAGTGTATTTTTTATAGACACAATATCACAACTGTTTCCATATGCATATAAATATATGCATATAATATATATACCTAAAATTTTTATTCTTTTGGACAATGTTTCCACTTATTTTCTATCCATGATATTGCAATAAATATCCTACAGGTTTTAACGAAGAACCTTCCCTGTCCTTTCTAGAGGCATCGGTAAAGATCCGTCCACACATGCACTTGTGGAGTGGGCGTTTATAGAATACACTGAAGCCTGTGGGAGACTGTGGGAGACTGTGGGAGACTGTGGGAGGCTGTGGGAGAGTGTGGGAGGCTGTGAGAGACTGTGAGGGGCTGTGAGAGACTGTGAGAGACTGTGGGAGACTGTGGGAGGCTGCAAGAGACTGTGGGAGGCTGTGAGAGACTGTGAGAGACTGTGAGAGACTGTGAGAGGCTGTGAGAGACTGTGGGAGGCTGTGAGAGACTGTGAGAGGCCGTGAGAGTCTGTGAGAGACTGTGGGAGACTGTGGGAGACTGTGTGCGACTGTGAGAGACTGAGAGACTGCGGGAGACTGTGAGAGACCGTGGGAGACTGTGAGAGACTGTGTGCGACTGTGAGAGACTGAGAGACTGTGTGACACTGAGGGATACTGTGGGAGGCTGTGGGAGACTGTGGGAGACTGTGGGAGAGGGCACCAGCAGTTTGGGGGGTTGTTTCCCCATTGGCCCTCCCTCATTCTCACACACGCCACCTACATCCTCACACACACCCCCTACGTCTTGACACACGCCCCCTACATCCTCACACACGCCCCCTACGTCTTGACACACGCCCACACAGAGCAGACAGAGGAGGGAAAAGCTGAGGTAACGGGAGGAGGGTAGAGACCTGGAAAGAGGGTGTTGGAGAGGTAGTCAACACTCCTGTCTTTGGTCTCAGCTTGTCAACAATTACAAGTACAACCTTCCCGTCAGACAGGGATGTTTATCCCGCGTGATCTGTCACTCTGGGCTCCTGGGCATCCCTTTCCAATCCTCAAATTCCATTCAGTCCTGCGGTGTAATGCCCTGCCATCACCAGCACACACACATGCGAACGTACGTTGACACAACACATACACTCACACGTATGTCTCATTAAAATACATAACCCCCTCACACCCCTAGCGAATGCATTAATTAGCACCCTGGATCCAGCTAGCTCCCTCCATTAACACCCCAGACCCTTTCATTAGCATGCCCGTTGCTAGCTGTGGGCGTGTGCCCACAGGCAGCCATGATCTGTCTTCAGGGCTCCTGATTAAAAGGAAAACCCCCCCATACGCAAACCTTTTGGCTCCTTTTCATTATCTTGCCCGTGTTGCGCTCCGCAGATGTTACCTCGCCCAGACTGCAAACCGTCATCGGTAACCGGCCTCTCCCCCGTCCCATCTCTCCCCCGTCCCATCTCTTCCTCGTCTGCTCCTCCGTCCTCTCGCCTCACACGTTCCCACTTTTGCCCACCTCCTCGTGCTCAGTGGAAATGTCACCTCATATTCCCCACTGGACCTTTCAGTTTAAGCCTATCCTTCAGTGTAACCCCGCTGAATGTCTTCCACGGGGGGAGGCCCAATGTGGCCTCGTCTTCTAAGCAGATACACCATGCACTTGTTCAGATCATCTGTTCGCATTACAATGGCATCTCGTAATGACGTGCTCCACTGTGAAGGCTTGTCTTTCTTCCCCTATTAGTGTTTTTTCTCACTTGCTCACTCTCTTCGATAGGATGCCTCGGTCCTGGAGAGGGATTTGCATATACGTACTGGACTGGGATCCCACCTTCAGGCCCGGCCCCGCTGGGTCTCCCATCCAGAGTGGTTTTCAAGGCAAAACGTCTCATTAGCTCGAGCCCTCGAAAGACCGGCCAATGAATTTCTAATTCAGTTACACATTCCCTTTGAATGGACAGCAAAAGAGAGTCACGGACAGAAACATAGACGTGATAGAAAAAAGATAGAGATGGACTCGACCCAAGAGAGAGAGAGTGGATGGAGGATAATGTCTGCTGAGGCAGAATTGTACAGTAATTTCATGCCATCATTATCACCTTGGGCCGGAGTACTTATTTTAATGTGGCTTCTCTGAGGAGCTCCAGGATAATTCAACTTTGGTGAGATTTGAATATGTGTTTTGTGTAGGGTTATGTTCCCATACCAAATAGAGACGTACTTTACATTAAAAGGTATGCTATCAATATACTTGATTAGTGGTACAGTGAGAAATTGTAATAGGAGGTTATGGGAATGGGCGGGATAGACCTATTCTAAAAAATTCTAAAAAAATCTGATTGTGATTCTGATCACAAATTCCATGTACCCACTCTACTCTTAAGAAGGTGCATTAATGTTGTTAATTAAAAGTTGACCAATGACCGATAGGCAAAGCACTGTCATCTGTGAGGAATGAAATACCCTCCTGTTTCTATCCAGCACGGCAGTGTAGAGCACTGTGACACAGAGAAGAAGCCAAACAATGAGAGGTGGTCAGTGCCCGTGAGCCATGGAATGGCCCCCTCTCTCTTGCCAGTCAAGATGCCACCCCAGTTGTACACCTCTCAGCCCCGGAATGACCCAGTCACACACATGACTTCAGTCACACACCTGACCCCTGTCACACACCTGACCCCAGACACACACCTGACCCCAGACATACACCTGACCCCAGTCACACACCTGACCCCAGTCACACACCTGAACCCAGACATACACCTGACCCCAGTCACACACCTGACCCCAGACACACACCTGACCCCAGTCATACACCTGACCCCAGTCACACACCTGACCTCAGTCACACACCTGACTTTAGTCACACACCTGACCCCAGACATACACCTGACCCCAGTCATACACCTGACCCCAGTCACACACCTGACCTCCGTCACACACCTGACCCCAGTCACACACCTGACCCCAGACATACACCTGACCCCAGTCACACATCTGACCTCAGTCACACACCTGACTTTAGTCACACACCTGACCCCAGACATACACCTGACCCCAGTCATAATCCTGTTCCCAAACATACTGGATCCTAGTTGAGTGGTGTTTGCATCTGGGCAACATCCAACCTCTTTAGAAAAGGACCCATGCAGTTTTTGAATTGTGTTCCAGAGACTCCCGGGCCTTGAGCTGTGATGGGATTCAGTGGGGAAGGGGTGGGGGTTTGTGGAGATCTCTACAAACAAGTTCTCTCCCAGAGAGAGGGCAGTCTGGTGTGGGGGGCTTGGAGGTCAAACAACAGCCCAGCGACATATAGACCAGAGACATTCCTAATTCAGTGCCTCAAACAGAGCCAACCGGCGTGATTAGCTGATGCTACTGGAAACACTCAGGGGGCCCTAGTGGCCTGCTGGTCCCTCTGGATGTCCCTCTTCGCCTCCCTCTGACCTAATCCCACTTCAGGGGGTCAGGGACCAGGTGGTCATAAGGTGAACTAAAGGATTAGGACCTTTGTGTTTGCAAGGCAGAGACCTCAGACGAATGGGCCCAGGCGGTAGAATGGTTCAATGGTTAGGATGCTGGACATCCTTGGCTTCAGATTTTTTTATTTAACTTTGTATTTGTATTTGTCCATAATCCGTTGAGATTTTTTGGTGTTCCCATACATTGTGTAGCAGTTTTGATATGGCTAGGTATATCACTTTAAAATGGCTGATCAATCATTCCTAGGTACTGTAACAGCGTGGAAAATATCCTTGACATACGTCTGATAGGATTTGATTGCTATCTTCTTACCGAATCGACTTACGTATGTCTTGCCAGTTCCTGAATTCATTTATTGAATTAATTTCCGTTGCCTTTCATTGAGCATGATTCTGGTGTGTAGAAACTCATCGCCCCTTTTCATTCAATAGACCATTATAACATAGGCTTTATCCATTGTGTAACCAGATACCAATCATGATGCAAAAAAAAGCATTATTAAAAACCCTAAAAAGTAAAATGTATTTTACCCTGGACACTGATTTACATTTCTAAGACCATCCTGCGTTGACCTCTACAGACAGTGAACTTTCACTGATGCTCATTGAAGGCTAAACTAAAACACCCTCAACAGGAAGAGTTAACTCATTCCCAGACACATCCGCCCAAATGTGCAGATAGCTCTGGTGGAACAATGCGTCCACCTTGGCCTTAATTAACCAATAAGCAAGTTGAGAAATTCCATGCCCAAGAGATATAGTCTACCCACCAGTCTTCTCTCACAACACTTCTCCCTCAGAGTCTTGTGCAGCCCAATCACCAATCCGTCTATATTCAGTAACGTCGGTGTGGGACAGCTTAGCTGAGCTGTCTGGATACTGCACTGACTCAGCAGTTACTGCTCCATTAAAACCCATTTTGTTTTGTGATAAGATAATATTTCAACAGTAGCCAGCTAACCAATCGTTCGGGCCAGACTGAATGTAATGGAGTAGACTCAACGGACAGGCGGTAATTTACATCATCAAACTTCAGACATCCTGCTCCAGCGTGACTCATGTACTCATGATTTGCTAGAAGAAAAGATAACAAATATCGGCCTCTGTACGGCTAGTCCCACGCAGTGCCACGGCCACGCCCACCAAGGCCTGCTCTGAATGGCCGTTGTGCTGGGCTCCTCTGCGTTGTGCAAAATAGCCTGGGGGAGAGGGTTTACAGAAATAGCGGCGCGGTTGAGAGCTAATAGAATATAGTATGTAGGCGCTGTGGTAGAGGTGGTGGCACGGGCGGGTGAGGGCCTGTGCCCCGCGGCACACTGCAGGGGTTAAAACGTTCCCCCACATCTGCCAAAGCAGCCGAGGGACCGGGAGGCAGAGATGGGATTAGCATCCAGCGCTGTCGCTATGGGCACTTGCCGAGACGTACGCGGCTCGTGGCTCCTTGGGAACGGGAAGGTGAGCTCGTCGCCGACCCCCGGCAAGGAATGCAAATTAGAAAATCTACAGACAACTCTTGTCTTTCCTTCCTGAGGTTTTCTGACTTGTACACGCGAAAGCAGGTTTTTTTAGGCAGGTTTGTGATAGTGAGAAATCAGCTTGATTTCAGGTATTGAGGATTTAAATACATTTTTGGGTGTGGAAGGGTTCAATTTAAGAGACCACTGCAAGTTGAACCCTTTACACTGTAATGCTGATCTCCAAGACCCGGGCCGTTTAACTAACTGCAGGCAGTACTTGGGACACATGAGTCGCAAATTGAGTTTTAGATACTCAGGTTTTAGGTTTTATGTACACTACTGGTGTACATACTTTGGCCATGCACACCAGTAGTCCTCAAGGTACTTCTAAGTGTGGAACATGTGAGTATTAAAAACAGCGGGGCAACTGATTGTAATCGCTATCGTTTGGAGAGTTTTATCATTTGTTAAAAAAAATACACAACAACATCTAAAGCCTTTTTTTGGCTAATGTTGATCAAGGCCCTAGGTGGCAATCACTTCAGCCCTGACTGTCTATAAAGGCACACACACACACACACTAGGTTCCCTGTGGTGTGCCTGAGGATATGAAAGCAGGGTTGTGCAGTAAGATCCAGGGGGCTCACAGCCAGAACCCACCCAGCTTTGCAATGAGCCCACAAATGTCCCATCATTGCCATATGTCCTCGTCCAGGGTGTTTTCTAATAGCCCTGGATGGACTTAGAAATTCCCATAGACAGACAATATGCATGCTTGTGACATTGTTAGACTCACAGACGGACCTAAACAAAATGACCTTGGTGTAAAAGATGACACTTCATCCATGGTAGAGCAAGGCCTTTGAACCCCAAGGGAGGACTGTGTGAAAAAGCATGAAAAAGTCGCTACTGAAAGTCCCCGCCTGGATGAGAGCATCTGTAAAACAATGTCAGTGTGATTTATAGGCCACCGCACTATATCAATTAACCACTGCATGATCCGCTTCACATCTTCCCACGTTTCATCAGTCTAGTTTAAGGAAACGTATAAAACGAAATGGCATACACATTTCTCTCTCTTTCACCCCCGTTTGAAAAGTGCCGCCCGTTAACAGTGTAATTGTGATTCGAACGTTACCGAGAGACTCTCTAATGAGTGCGCTGATCCACGGAGGGAGCACAGGTAACGGGCTTTTTTACGAGAGGGGCTCCCTGTCCCTGCAGCCAGAGGCGCGCCGCTGCCGATTCACAGCCGGCTTCAAAGTCACCCTTCAAATGTAGCCGGCGAGACTCCATCTCCTCTTATCTGCCACCGTATAGGTCCTCCTGAGTTGAGAGTGAGGCGTCGCGAAGATGTGAAGGAATGACGGGGGAGGATTGAATCCACGTACGTGAGGATACGCGGGAAGAAGCAAATTAGCTGCGCGCGAAGCGGGAGAGTTCCAGGTAGTTGGTAGAGACTCACGTCACAGCTCCGTGCCTGGTGAGGTGGAGCATTTGGTTCAATCCGTCTCTGTCCGCGTTCTTCTTTCCTCAAACAGACCCCGGGAGACACTTCTTCCGCCGTTATATTGTAACCGGAACCGGTTCGTTTCAGTTGGAGTCTGGACTGCACCCTTTCGAAAGTAGGATTGTGTCATGAAATAAATGTTGATACATTGTACTTTGGGGTTTTGGGTGTTTTTTTTCCATGAAGGTATGGACAGTATAAGAAGGTGAGTTGGGGAAATGTATACCGACCTTAGGCACACACCAGAAACTGAAAACAGATGAATTCCCTCAGAAAATGTTTTTTTTTTTTTTTACATTCAAACGACATCAACATTTCATCTTAATTTGCTTGATGAACGTTATGAGGAAATCATTAGAGTGATCAACGCTGTGGGGACCTTTGGTGGAAGCTGAGGTAACTACCGGGCTCTGTGAGAGGTTGCTCAGGCCCTCAGACATTCGTTAATATTCACAGTGGAAACGAACCGCCCGTCTGAACTTTAATGGCCCTCGTAAATAAAGCCACAAAGGACATTAACGTGTGTGTGTGCTCACATTTGCATGTGTGTAGCTCATCAGTTCTGAAGAAGCCCCTTTTCTGTTTCTATCTTGGTACCACTGAAATATACAGCATTCGGGTCATTTGCACGCACATTCGCGGTTGGCGCAGGACGATAAACATGTTTTAAATAGCTGTAAAAACTTCACTGTAGATATGTACAGCAGTTATACTTTAAAAAATGGGGTAAAAAGTCTATTCTTTGGGGTTATATCCCTACTAAATTCCCCCGGTGTTCTATTACTTTGTGATAGACAACCTACTACATCTTGAACGGCCCCCTTATAGCTTATAACAAAGCACCATGGGCCAGAGAAATACAGCTGGGAAGCTTTGAGGTTGGATTGAATGAATGAGAAAAGAAAATGTCACCAATTCCATATCCGAAGATCTCAGATAGAGGCTGACAATGAGCACACATCAAAGGGAAGATGCAGACCCCACAGTCTTCAAAAGGCTCGCTGAGATACGCATTTGGGGTTATTAAATAAATGAATATTGACAGGATCTTTCCTATTCCACGTGAACGGTAGCTCAGCTACCGCTGCAGATCCAAAAAGGGCAGGGAGAGGGTGAGTGTTGCCTGACACTCTCCACCTGTCGGGCTTTCACATCTGCCTTAATTGACGGGCAGAACTCCAGGACGACTACCCCCCAGCTTGCTCATTGGACCAAGCAGTTGTTGAGCAAATCAGGGTTTTTTCTACTTTCTTTTTGCCAAACTGGAAGACGTCCTTCTGCGCTTTGGCCCCATTCATCTTCGCAAACAATCCCCCAAAGAATTTAACTGGCGAGCAAACACAGATCGTTCCAGTAATGGAGGGGGAACCTTGGCTGTCTGTGTGAATATTTACCCTGTCATCAAAGGACGAGCATGCATATAAATCTCCACCCGGGTGTGGAGGCTCAGGATCAGGCTTAGAAAAGGAGAAGTCTGGGGGAAAGAATGTTCTAGAAATGGCTGTGTATGGAGGAGAGATTACCCAGAGCAGCACAGCCAGGTAGATGGTTATGTGGAGGGAGCAGTAATGTGAGAAACAATATGATAGGGTTACAGTTTAGAAGCGCAAAAGCTTAGGAAACACACTCCTTCCATAACACCTTGTGAATGTTTCTTCTGTGGTTACAGGCAATACATTTTCAATTATTCTTACTGTGAATGTTTGATAGCTTGTCAAATAGTTTGGCAAACTATTAAATGATGTTACTCAATTAATTGCCAGCTTTTCTGAGGTAAATCTCTCACTATTAACCGCATATTGCTGATTTGTTGAGACATAATGTAACGAATGTTAAAATAATGTTTTCATGAAACCAAAACCACCACGCAAGTTATAGTTACATTTGCATGTTCGTTGAGTCCCTTAAACTGCTCTTTAACTTGTTTTTTGACAACGCATTGTTCTGACAATGTGACCTGTGATGGCTGGCCAGTATTACACACTGTAGAGTGACCTCTGTGTCCCTCAATGAGGCTGGGGATGATTAGCCTGGAGCTAACCGCTAATTACCAGGGGCCGGGGTCTTGAGGCTGACATCAGCCCACGCGTACCGGCAAGACCTACTCTGCTATGCATAGGGGTGGAAACGGTGGTCACAGGGAGTCATGGTCTGTGATGGAAAATGATCTTGCTCAATAACTCTGGTGCATTACAGAGGTTGCATAGTTTGTCATCTCCATGAATAAATATGTTTGAAAATAAAACAATACCCTCCCACTCATGGGTTACATAAAGGCAATTTCAAGGGGGGGGGGGGGGGGTGCTGTACCTGAGCTGCTGCAATAATGCTGGATACTAACAGGAAGCAAAGATTTTACAATTGGAACAAAGGTTTGGTTATGACTTTCGTAAATTCACTCATTTCAATTTAGTCAATACCTGATGTTCTGGATTCTTACGGTCAGACCACAAATGAATTGAAGAAAGAGCAAAAGAAATAGCTGCAATCAACCAGTAAATTGAATCTTTTGTCTGATTTGGAAGAGAGTTTTTTCTCCATTGGTTGGAGTTCAATTTTTGCCAAGGACACACCTGTTTTAAATAAGTCCACATTGTAGTGGTGAGTAAACAACCCTTAGCATGGTTAGCAGAAAATGAAGGGTAAATCAAGTGTCATTAAATGTCAGTCTGATATGTCATAAATAAGTCTGTCACAAAGCAGATATTCCCCACCCCTTCAATGTCCTATGATTCATATACAGCAGCCTAACACATTGTTACAAATTTTACCAATGAAATAGAAAAGCAAACAGTGCATTCAAAAAGTTATAAAACATGAATGCCCTGGAATACAGAGCGACACTGTTCCAGGGAAAATTCAGATGACTATTTTTCACTTGGGGAGTTGTGACATACTGGGGATCTTTAATGCATAAAAACAAAATGGCTTCCATTTTTTTCAGAAGAAATAAGCACTACTGCTCTGAAGAGAAAGGGCTGATGGAGTTGCAAGGAATCTCTCTTTTCACACATGGGAATGGGTTTCACCCTCAAGTACTGTACTCCTCTCTCCCTTTTCCTCTCCATGGGAATGCGGGAGAGGGTGTAAGGCAGGCAGGAGGGAGTTTTTCCCCCCTGTCATCTCTCAACGCTAGCGAGTGTGCTCTGCTCTCAGATCCACAAAGCCTCAGTCACATATTGTGTTATGTGTTGTCTCTACGCAGCTCTGCAAACCTGTCAGAGACCCTAAAGATTCAAGTACATTTAAAAAGATGACCTTATTATTAGGAAGGAAAATAAATATGCTCATTGTATTGGCTCCAAATTACACCTGAAGTCTACAATCATTATATTGTAAATGTTAATTTTTGTAGCAGGTTGGCATAAAACAAATCAAAAGTCAAGACATCACCCTTATACATGAAGTATAAGTTCATGTTCCATTGTTTAGTACCAATTAACTTAGGACATAATACCTGGTACATGAAAAAATGAAAATAATCTAACAATGTATTACTTTTTTAGTTTTATGTGGTCACAACACAGATGGACAGCATTTCAGATGGAACAACCACACACTGTATGCATGTCAAGGTGTCTCTGTCATTTTCAAATCCAAGCAACATTCTTTGAACTAGGACCCACACATTTCTTTTTGGCTGCACGAGTTGTGCCAAAACAATCCATGTCGGACAAGAGCAATAGCGTCAGCACATCTGTGAAGTCAATAATTCTCTCTCTCTATCTCTCAGTGTCTCTCTCTATCTCTCTGTAATTCTCTCTCTGTAATTCTCTCTGTCTCTCTCTGTCTCTCTCTCTCTCTGAAATTATCTCTGTCTCTTTCTCTCTCTATCTCTCTCTCTCTGTAATTCTTTCTCTCTCTCTCTCTATCTCTCTATCATTATCTTTCCCTGTGTCTCTCTCACACCTCATGGTCTCAAGCTTAAACAACTAACAGTATGCATTGTTACTCATTTGTGTAGAGACAAATTACCCCCACATACATACAGCCACGTTTCCAAAAAAGCTGGGACACTGTGTAAAATAAAATAAAAAATGCATTTGTATGAATGCATTGAATATAGACCACTAGTCAAATGTTAAAACTGGGAAATGTTAGGGTTTTTAAGAAATACATGCCCATTTTGAATATGATGCCAGCAACACATTTCAAAAATGTTGAAGAGGGGCCTGTTTTCCACTGTGTTGCATCACATATACCAGGCCTTTCCTGAAAAAGACAATGTCTGGATCGCATCATATTGTGCTCAAAAACCTGTATATACTGTTCAGCATGACTTATGCCTTTTCAGAAGTCATCCAGGTTTAGTTTATTGGCATTACACAACTTTTCTTGTCTTTTGTTTCCTCTGTGCCAACTTTTTTACAACGTGTTGCTGGCAAAAAGTGGGCATGTACATTTCAAGAAACACATCACTGCATTGCACATCACTGCATTGCACATCACTGCGTTCTGTTTTTATTGAATTTGTTTTACATAGTGTCCCAATGTTTTTGAAAATCATCACCTGAAATCATCAGCTGGAAATACAGAAATAATTTCACTCATAAGAACTCCCCTCCCCCCAATACGCATATAAGCATAAATGCACACGTGTACACAAATACACACACACACACACACAAAGCCCTTTGTGTTCTACCACACCAACTCTCCTTGGGCACATATCCCATGCTCGAGACCCCTATAGATGAGCAGCAATCCGTAAAATGAGCCCCTGCTGTCTCCACTGGGCTAGGCCCTGCCTGGTTACGCCTGTTTCCCAGGGATCCACTAAGGGGCCAGCGCCTCCAGGCCCTCCTCTCACGCAACACCACCTCCCAGGGCCAAACGCTAAAGCGGGCCCCCTGCTTGGGACAATGGGGAATGGGGAACGTGGGAAAGAAATGTCATAGGCCTCTCTGACAGCGATGGTGCGACCCCCTGACCCCCAGGCCTGGTCCCATGGGGGCCCTTTATGTAAACAGAGGGTTTCCAAACAAAAGCCTCTCTGTTAATTAGATTCATAACCCTGGTAAAGAGCTGGAGAGCTGAGGAAGTGAGTTGTGCTCTCTTTGGACCGCTGACCAGCAAATGATGAATGACTGTCCTGAATGACCAGCTTATGACGGAGAGAGACTGTCCAGAATGACCAGCTCTTGATGTAGAGAGACTGTACTAAATGACCAGCTCTTGATGAAGAGAGACTGTCCTAAATGACCAGCTAATGATGAAGAGACTGTCTTGAATGACCAGCTCTTGATGAAAAGAGACTGTCCTGAATGACCAGCTTATGACGAAAAGAGACCTGTCCTGAATGACCAATTTATAATGAACAGAGAACAACAAATTACCATTTTATGATGTACAGAGACTGTCCTGAATGAACAACTCACGATGAACTTCTAAATTCCTAGCTGAGGTACAATAAGATAGGAGTTTGAATGTGGAAGACAACGTGTATATATAGTTTAGCGGAACAGACAAAAATCACAGATTATGTATTGATAGGACACATATCTTGGCAACATCGAACAGTTATATTCCTCAATTTATTAAAAATAATCTTTCTTTGGGCAAAATCTTTCTTTGGGTTTTCGTCAACAGCTGGGAGTTGAAGGACTTCATACCCTACAGTGAGGGACAACAACAGCAGAACAGCAGTGTGGCATTTATATCTCATCTGTTAACAGACATGGTCATTTAACCTTTGACCTTCAAGGAAGTCCCCACTAATTCAGACTGCTGTCTTTCCATATGGGAGGTAGAGATGCAGGTCAGATGGAGATGGCTGCACTGTCAGTTGGTTTGGGGAGGAGGTGGTGTTCACCAGAACTGAAACGGCATCAATGATGCACGCTTGACAAGTCAATAGAAAGTGTGTTGGTCACTTCCCAAATTGACCTCTGACCTTGTCTTTTACTAATGGGGCAACCCCAAGAGTCATAGTCGTTGAAGTGGGGTGTCATTGGAGTCTTAATACTGCTCGGCATAAAATGCCCAATAAATATCGCAAGCTTCAATAAATAATTCATTTCTCAATGGTGAAAGAATTCTAGCAATATTTGAACAGTTGCTAATATTCCTTTTCATTTAAAATCAGAGTCTGACAATACAAATTTGATATGTACTCAAACGTCTGAAACAAACAGGAAAAAGAACACTGTATGTGATGAATGACTAGAAAGTATGTAAAGCATTGACCCTCAATGGCAGTATTATCACCAGCAGCGAGGCCTGAGACCCCCAATAAAGCAGGCCGCGTGTCAACTACTCCGGGTTCAGAGGTCAACCCATTATGCTGTCTGACAGCGTGGCGGTTGGCCATCCCTTTGCTCATTGCCCCTAACAAGGTCCAATTTGTGACCTCATCTGGAATCCAGCACATGTCTGGGTCGGGTTATGGCCACTGGTGGTCAAAGAGCATGCCCTTTCCCCCATGACCTAGTTCCCAGGGGGATCGGGGATATGGACTTCACTATCAGTTAGGCGACATCATTATTAAACAACTCAGGCAAGGATGCGGGAAGAGATAACTATATTAAACAATAGCATCACGGTACATGTTTACTAGCACCATGGTACATTTTTCTAGCACCACGCTACATTGTTAGTGGCACTACGGTGCATGTTTCATAGCACCACGGTTTATGTGTAGTAGCAACACCGTACATGTTTAATAGCACCGCGGTACGTGTTTGGTGGCATCACAGTAAATGTTTACTAGCACCACAGTACATGTTCAGTAGCACCACGTAGATGTCTAGTAGCACCACGGTAAATGTTAAGTAGCACCAATGTACATGTTTAGTAGCTCCACGGCACATGTTTAGTATCACCACGGCACATGTTTACTAGCACCACGGTACATGTTTAGTAGCACCACGCACATGTTTAGTAGCACCACGGTACATGTTTAGTAGCACTACGGCACATGTTTAGTAGCCCCACGGTACATGTTTAGTAGCACCACGGCACATGTTTAGTAGCCCCAAGGTACATGTTTAGTAGCCCCACGGCAGCACCACAGTACATTTTTAATAGCAAGTGGGCCCCATGAGCTGCGTAATGATCAACTAACCACAAAATTTTATGTTGCCATTGTTGAGACCACTCATAATCATCGTCACCCTCGCCTTCCTCTAATGTGCCCTCGCCATCCTACATTGTGCCCTCACCATCCTACATTGTGCCTTCACCATCCTGCATTGTGCCTTCACCAGCCTGCATTGTGCCCTCAACATCCTATGGTGTGCCCAGCTGAAGTGACTCAGACACATGCCAGACGCTATTTCATGTCCTAGAACTTCATCAAGTACAATGCTTTTGGGACCCGACACGCTCTCACAAACAATTGCTTTGAATCAGTCACAAAACTTAAGCATTCAAACACAAACACAAATGGCAGGATGTACAACTTGATGTCAGACCTTGGTAGCTGTACACCCCCCCCCCCTCAGTTGTCAAGACTACTATGATGATCAAAACAAACGCCTGGGACAAAGTCAAATCTACTATCTACCGATGGAGGCTGGGTGGATGTGTCCGGGTTTTGAGAAGGCAACATTCCCTGGTCCGGGAAAGGGTTATCAGAATCAGCTTCATTGCCAAGTAGGTTAACCCAAACAAGGATAAGTATTAACAATGGGATGTTAATGGGATGTGAGCCCAGGATCTCAATGACATGTCAGTAGAGCCATAATCTGAGTGGGCATTAGACATAAAGCAACCGGTGACCAGTAGAGAGGAACCAGCGTGGCCAGACGTTCCAGGGGATCCTTACTCCCATTAACTAGAGGTCAAGGGTTAAATGATAGGTCTGCGGGTCATTGCACTCGGTCTAACCAACCCCTTAGACCACCGGGAGGGTGTTGAACATGTGTACTTGAAATGGGAGATTAAATCCTGATAGTGAACGTTTTGGTGTTGGAGGTAAGCTGTAAACATAAACAGTTGCCGGACAAAGTCTTAATTGAGTCGTTAATTCATTGATAAATCTAACAAACCACAGTCACCCAAGCTTAAGGATTTTTATTTACCCAGGATGTTAAAGCAAGTATATATAAGAGATACATCTTTATGAATGCTGTCAAAAAATGAAATATATATAAACCCTGTATAATAAACTTGAAAACGTGTTTCAGGATGTTTGGCCACAGGCTGTAAAAGTAGCACTGTTATGGCAAAATGGGTCTCCAAATATATGTGCGGAGATACAGTATGTGTCCCTTGTCGCCAAAACCGCTCCTGTGGTTGTGGGTCCTGTGGTTGTGGGTCCTGTGGTTGTGGGTCCTGTGGTTGTGGGTCCTGTGGTTGTGGGTCCTGTGGTTGTGGGTCCTGTGGTTGTGTGTCTTGTAGTTGTTGGTCCTGTAGTTGTGGGTCCTGGTTGTTGGTCCTGTGGTTGTGGGTCTTGTGGTTGTTGGTCCTTTGGTTGTCGGTCCTGTGGATGTGGATCCTGTGGTTGTGAGTCTTGTGGTTGTTGGTCCTGGTTGTTGGTCTTTTGGTTGTCGGTCTTATGGTTATTGGTTTTGTGGTTGTGGGTCCTGGTTGTGGGTCCTGTGGTTGTGAGTCCTGTGGTTGTGGGTCTTGTGGTTGTGGGTCCTTTGGTTGTCGGTCCTGTGGATGTGGATCCTGTGGTTGTGAGTCTTGTGGTTGTGGGTCTTGTGGTTGTCGGTCCCTTAGATGTTGGTCCTGTAGATGTGGGTCCTGTAGATGACGGACCTGTAGATGTCGGTCCTGTAGATGTGGGTTCTGTAGATGTGGGTCCTGTAGATGTGGGTCCTGTAGATGTCGGTCCTGTGGATGTCGGTCCTGTAGATGTCGGTCCTGTAGATGTCGGTTCTGTAGATGTGGGTCCTGTAGATGTCGGTCCTGTAGATGTCGGTTCTGTAGATGTGGGTCCTGTAGATGTGGGTCCTGTAGATGTCGGTCCTTTAGCCAGGCCCTGGCTGTGCCCAGGCAGGTAGTGGCTCAGGCCAAGCCAGCGGCGTGCGGCCCTCTCTCCCCAGGCCGGCAGATTAGATCACGTCTCCCCGCCACTTGCTTTCATCCGTGGCCAGCTCCCCAGCGGAGCACGGACCAGAGACGGACTCGCTTTCTCTTCTTTCCCTCTACCGCTGCGCCACCTCCTCCCCCTCCTTCTCCTCACGCAGAGAGGACAGAGAGCTGAGGTGCGCAGGGACAAACCTGGCGCCGTGAACAGAGGAGGAGGAGAATATGGGTTGGAGAAGAAAAGGAGAAACGCGCATTGTGCTTTTCAAATGGATGGGAAATGATTCGGTGGGATTTGCTGACAATTATACGGTGGGGTTTAATCAATTCAGGCCATTCACAGTGTGGAGAGGGCTGATCCTCCAGTACAAAGGGCATGGCTGTGGGGGGGGGCGGTACCTGAGAAAGCACCGGCCTGGTGTAAGTAGCATGGGGCAAAACTCCCCTCCACACACATGGCATGGAAGCATATGGCCCTGCTCTGAACTTATTAGCTGGCGGATTAGGGGC
>JACXGK010001879.1:31644-61864 GCA_016801125.1 Novumbra hubbsi
GGGGGGGGGGGGGGGGACGACTTTGTCTTGGTGTTTGAAATGTTTAATGTCTTCTTCCAAAAAGTATGTACATAATACAGCTCTGATTGTATTGCAACCCTTAAAGGTCAAATTAAGAGCTGTACTGAGAAATGTGGAACGGATTCGGAGGATGATGGCCCTCTCGGTGCTGCTCGCCAGTCAACACGGCCAGAGGAGAGGATGACGGCCAGAGGAGAGGATGACGGCCAGAGGAGAGGATGATGGCTGATTATGGGTCCATTGTTCCCTACTGTACTTTTAATGCCTGGATGAGAGCGGACATTACGAGCCGGATGGGAGCCAAGAGGGGGCTCGTCGGAGTCGCCGTAGGGGCGTGTCTCAGACAGCAGACGCGAGGCGCAGAGGTCACCCCAGTCGCCCCCAGGAGCCCACGGACTGGCCTGTCTGAGTATGCACTCCTCTAAGCCCTCATTTGATCTGGAGCACAGAGGGGGATCCCACGGCTGTCTGTGTGTGGCACCGCGTGGGTCCGGCGACCCTGGCAACCTCCCTTACCTGGTGCCTGTCAGAACACCTCATTTGGAGGGAGGAAAAGAGGGGCTAATGCAGCCTCCTTTGACTACTCATAGTGGCGCTCGACCTGCCCCTCCTAGGGTGCGGGGTCACTGTGACAGTGGGGATTCCTGAGGCCTACTCTGCTAATCCCCTCACACACCGAGCAGACCCAGAGGTCAAGGGACAGCCGAGAAGGCTATTTTCTCGGCTCTTAAGGTAGGATTACAGGCCCTGCGGGGCTGGATCTTCAGGAGCTTGGAGTCACGCGGTATACCACAGGAACCGTGCCGGAGACTACAGAGGACATCTTTAGAAGGGAAAGACGTGTTCAGATATCATACTCCACGCCCAAGACCGCCTGTGACCTCTGACCTTAAATGCCCTGAAAACTACCCGCAAACTACCCGCTACCACCAGCCAGGCAAGCCTATTTTACGGCGTCCATTTTAGAGCCGCCTGCTAATATCTCCAACCATGTGCCCGTGTCCTGCGTTTACCTTGAGTGTTTGTTTGTTTGCTTCCGAACAGAAGGGCTCGTTAGTTGAGCGCCGAGCGGTTGATCTTTAATGAGAGGGGAATTCATCTCCCCTCCCCCAGCCCTGTGAGCTCCACAGGCTCTTCCTCCATACGTTATCTTGAAAACTCCTCGCTGGCTTTCATGTGTCTTCGTCGTTACGAGGTGAGCGACTGCTCCTGAGAGAGGCTTCTGTCTTTGAACACCACTGATTAATGCTCTTTGAGGACAGCCGAGAGGCAATAACACCTCACCTCCTTTACATACAAAGCAAAGAGTTTTCTACGCAAACAGTAACGCCACAGAGAAAAATGAGAAGTAGAAATATACAGCCCTGGCTGGCGCTTCATATTCATGGGCATAAATGGCCTCCTAATGGAAGAGCCTTTTCTTTCACGATCTTCCTCCACCCACCTGGGCCCAATCAGCTGCTTTTGTGTTTTGCATTTCACCACCGGCTTTCATGACACCACCTTACCTTTCCACACACTTTGGGAATCCGGTGTTGTTAAAAGCATTTTTCAAGACAAAATGTGCCACTATATGGGTTCTAATAGATTTTTTAAGAATGAAAAAAGACCGATAAAGAAAAATGGAGGCTGAGGCATTTATCCCAAAAAAAACAGAAATGCATTTTTGATTTGCTTTGAAAATCCTAAATTAATAATAATTATTATTAATAATAATAATATTTTGCATGCATTATGAAATGGATGATGATGTGTATTTCCACATTCTTTTGAAATGCATACATTTATAAGGAACATTTTAATTTGGCTAATGTTTTATATTTCACTTCTGTGTGTGTGTTTTTTTCTCCACATATGGGGTCTCATACCTTAAGAGCTTCTATACATTGAAATGAGGCTGAAAGTTTTGTTCCTCACTGGAATTAATGCTAAGGTATAGCAAGAGCCATTCAGTCAAGAATGGAAACGGCCTTGGACATGCTTACGATGACTGCAATGCTAAACAATTGGCACACTTTTCAGCATTTAGCTTAATGGGTGTATTAGATTACCATAATGGCAAAATGTGAATATAGACGCTAACTGTCTGATTAGCCTAATGCTAAACCTTTGATTCATTCGGTTGTACCTGCTGCCATTAGAGGCTGAAAGCGATGCACATCCGTCACCGGTCCATCACTCTCGTTCTCTTCCTCTCTCTCATGCTCGGAGGCCCATCTTTATTGGCGACCTCGCTTTTGATCCAGAGCCCCCCTCCGCCATCAGCGTCGTGCCAACACTGACGTTCCTGACCGGATAACTTGCACCGGCGCTGATCCATATCCGGCAGGGTCGATCCGGATCGGGATACGGGTCCAGATTTTTGGGCCAGAGGACACGGGCACGCCCGGAGGAGAGGCGCCACCGCCACTCCAGACACTCCCACTCTGTGACATGTGTTCAGAGGTCCCCCGTCGCCCGTCGCCCCCTCCGTGCCCCGTCGGCTGTCGCTGGGAGTCAGAGGTGTGACAGGGGTGCCCCCTGTTTGTGCTCCCGTGGAGTGGGGTTGGGGGGCGATGACAGGGGCCGTATCCTGGCTGCCAGTCACTCCACACCAGGTCGGCCCAGCCCGAACAACACACCTCCCCCCAACACCAACTCAGGGACTGTTGTGACTCCCCCTTTACTCGAAGATGTGTCTCAGTTAGCGACCACAGTTGTCCAAAGACCTTAAGGGGGGAAAACAACGAAAGTGTCTTACCGTTTGTAGGTTTTCTCCTTTGGAAATGGACCGGTGTGAAAGACGACAGGCTTTTCCTGGGATTGGGGTGTGTGTCTGTGAAGTGCTTGGGAAAGAGATGTTGACACTCTCTACTATGGCTTTAGGGCACCTTCCCATCAGTAAGGACTAACAGCAAGTCAGACCAAAGCATAATGGGGCTTGAATTGGCTGTAAAAGGTCACCATGCTAACGCAAAGATCATGTTGTTACCTCTAAGCTGATTTGGGTGATCGTGGTTTAACAACATGCATATTGGATGTGCTCCTTTCACTATGCATTCATTTCGGATTCTTCTGGATTCACAAGATATTTGGTAGTGTTGACAAAGACACTAGCAGAGCAATGTCTATCTACACCTGATGCATTTTTGGGTGAATCAAGAATATACATATTATCCCCACTTCCAGGTTAATTCTAGATCTCCAGCTATGCTTTGAGCTATGCAGCATCGTTGATTGTAAGTACCCCAGTGTGTAGATAGTACCCCAGTGTGTGGATAGTACCACAGTGTGTGGATAGTACTCCAGTGTGTGGATAGTACCCCAGTGTGTGGATAGTACCACAGTGTGTGGATAGTACCCCAGTGTGTGGATAGTACCCCAGTGTTTTGATAGTTCCCCAGTGTGTAGATAGTACCCCATTCTAAAACCCAATCTGTTCTCAGGGTTATTTTCATAGTCATTTTGTGGCTCTCTAGGAGCATAATATCCATGTGTACAAAGTAAATGTGTGCAAGACTTTGAGTAAATATAAGGTGGACCCAAGCCACAAGAAAAAAAGCATTATTAGAGACAAACATTGAATAATTCTAATCAGGAATGTAACGTGTGGCTACTAAGGCTGGAGATGTAAGTCTGGCATGCAGACGTAGCGTCAGGCTCAGCCATTTCAACGACCGTTGGTAGATAGAGGAGCAGAGGGGAAAACACAGTGTCAGAAGTGAATGCCTGGCCTTGGTGTAGACTTATGTTTCAATGTGTGTGTGTCAGAATACAGAAGACATTAACAAGTTCTAAACGATGTGATGATTTTATTTTTTTACAGCCCATTTCCACCTGAGACAACGATAGAGTTTGGGGCTGCAGACCAATCAACAAACCAGGTGATGACCCTGGACCAAATTTGGGTTAAATGTCTTGCTCAAGGGCAGATCAATTGAGGTGTACCTCCTTGCTGGCTTGTGGATTTGAACTAACAATCTTTCAAGTTACTGGCCTGATGCTGTAATTACTAGGCTGTGTGTGTGTGTGTGTGTGTGTGCGTGTGTGTGTGTGTGTGTGCAATGACTAAGTGAAGGGGACTGCGGGGTCTGGGTAGAGGCGTTGTAGCCTAACCCTTCACTGTTAACTGCATAGGTGGTGTTAAATCCACGTCAGCCCAGAGCTGCTTTACCACAGAAGGACTGAGGGCCTCCATCTGACTCTCCATCTGACTCTCCATCTGACTCTCCATCTGACTCTCCATCTGACGCTCTCTCCTTCACCTCTCCTTAAACATTTACATTTCCTCTGAAGGAGGATTTCTAACCTGTCTAACATCCAAGTTATTTTCCTTCCACACAGTTTTTTAACATTCCATGGCAACCTAGTGGTATTGTCAATCATTTTAATGTGACGCCAGAGGTAAAGTTAGTTATTCTAAAACATTTCTATGGTATTAATCCAACCGATGTCAAGTGAAATTTGACCAATTCAATAATATCATACCAGGATGACTAAGATGTTGTTTTTGAATTTGTAGCGTCACCATTTATTTATTACACATAGATACAGACAAATCACAGCCAACATGCATTACATATCACATTATTCATCTACGTAGGTCCACAAATTGGGATGTTAACCAATGTTTGACCAATGCACATCGCCCTCTGTTGTTAGAATATAATGATTTAATTTGTAATAGCCTTTTTCCGTCGTAGTAATGCACAAACTAGAGGATTGACTTTTTTTCATAAACTACTGAGGATTGAAACAAAGTGGAGAGATTATTACAAATACTCTTTGCCAGGATGTAGAGCAAATTACTGGTCTCTTTATAAAAGCATGTTGACTCTGGATGAAACCAAACACACATTATCATAATAATTATTAGCATAAAAAATAAGAATTGCAATTGTTTTATATATGCTATTATACATTCAAATGATGATGAGTGATGCAACACAAAATGCTAAAGAATATTGTGTGCAATATATAGTACTGCTGGCACACAATGAGATGCTAGTGAGCAGCAGACAGAATATGAGGGTTTTGATCAGGAATCTCCCCTGGATAATTGTCAGGATTCAGTGTTTGGAAGATGACTGACAAAAGGAAAAATATGACACTGGTATTTGTTGAGGAAACATGAACGTGTCAAACATCCGTCAAACAAAGGAATGCAATATTTATGGATTTTTGAGGAATCTCTCTCTAGACAGACACGCACAGAAATATGCAAAAAAACAAATTGTCACGCTTTTCACTCTTCAAAGTCTCCTCTACATCGTTATACAGCCATTTTCCTTCATAAAACAAAGCTTAAAACCTTGTTTACATAACAATGACAAGAGACTTCTGCAATTGTCTCCAAAAAACATGATTACGATAAAAATGGGAAGGTTTAATGCCATATCGTGTGGAAGATCCTCCCAAACATGTTAGTAATGGAGGAAGATAAAACATTTTGAATGAATGGTATTAAAAGAATTTACAGAACTTACTGCTATAAACTTTGAGGCTGAATCAAATTCTTCTCTGTTTTCTTATAAAGGCAAAGAGAGAAAAATAAATGAAGTCATAACAGACCAGGAACAGTTCAATGAATAGAACGATTAGCAAAAAATGCTTATTGTACTAATACAAATGATATATTTGATAGAAGCTTTCTTAATTGCAAAAATAAAATCTTATATAAATGTATGGATATATATTGACTAATGGAAGCAAATGATTGTAAAACTATGGAAATAAAATGACATTTGGTCGGCATGATTTTTGAAGTTGGCTTCACATTAAAGATGTGAAGCCAATACCGTTTATTTCGGCCTGTAGTGTACAAAGACACTGAGCATTTGTACGTAGAGCATGAAAAGAGATGCTGACAAAAAATTAAATCTAACTGAGCCATAATTAAAATGAGAGAAAAAATGAAAGGAAATAATAATTACAGACCAGAACCAGGGCACTCTGGAGTGTGTGAAGTCAACGTGTGTGAGATTCTGAAACAAAGAATCTACTCTGAGGTCTTTCATACCTCATTTTCTGAGCAGGCTCCAAATTAATTATTGCCTTCTATATACAGTCTTGGCACACACTCTTTCTCTCACACACACACACACACTCACTCACACACAAACGTTGCGAAGCATTTCTAGCCTTCAAGGGAGGGTCTCAGTGTCTTTCGGGAGGGGGTGTCCTGACACAGAGTTTCTGTTGGTTTTAGTTTTGCACCCTCAATCAATACCTAACAGGAAGAGCTTTAATCAGGATTTTAATGTGGTGGTACAAGAGGTGGGCTGGAGTATTGTCCATAAGTGAAAGGCTGGGCGGAGGGGAGTCCTTTTACGTTTCTTTACATACACCTGCTGGGCCCTATTGGGTCTCTTTCAGAGAGAATAAAAGAGGGGAAATGAATAAAGAACAGAGGCAAAAGGGTCCGTTAGACCGGCCCGTGGTTTAATGAAGGGCTACTTGTAATCTCCATAGTGGCTCACAGTGATGCCGGTCAGGACATCTATTAGAGCTTCCCCATGTCCTTCACAGGGCTATTCAGACCCACAAAACCTGAGACAGGGAGGCCCATAACACAACTATGAGCTAATGATATGCTGCTTTAATTTGTGCTGAACAGAGGGGGGGGATAGATTGAGAAAGAGAGAGTGAGAGCAGCGGTAAATTTTCATTCAAAAAGACAAATACTTCTGATCAAAATTGTAAACCCTATTAATATCATACTGTGATTCTTTGCCATAAAAAAAGTAGGATATCCTGACATTCATAGCAGGCACATTGAGCGATGCATGCTATAAGCCTGCTAAATTAAACGTTAGGAACATTAACTTTTCATGTGAACCATGGCCATTTTATTTCAATGTACACCGCCATGGATACATCCTCCCATAAAAGTTGACAAACGCGCACTAGCGTTCCTTCAACGTGCAAGTCATCAGGCACTTACACAACAGAAGGTATTGTGGCACCATCTAGTGGTCATTTAATGCAATTTATTATTGCTAAGTCTTGATGACATTTGCCTTTGTGAAGGCGCGCAATGCTCACTCAACTGCCCGCTCTCTCTCTCTCACACACACACACACACAAACACACGTTTATAATTCTACAGCATAGCATTTCATAAGTAGTCCTAAGGTCTTATTTCACTAACCCCCAAAACCCTTGCAATTTGGTGTTGTGGAGAGTGGGTGAGAAAATACTACTGCATTAACGCCATCTGTCATTTTAAGTACAGAAATAAGTACAGAAATGAAGTACAAACAAAATTCACAAATAATATTTAAAAAAATAACAGTCTGCTAAATTCAACACATTTCTAGATAACTTCAACACCTCTACGAAAACCACACATGGTGAAGCTGAATTCAAGACAAATCATGGACCGATTGGTATAATACGTCAACTTAAATTAACATTGTATTAATGGTTATTTGAGGACATTTTGGATTACGGGAACAACAATTATCCGAAATAAGCTGCAGCGTGATCTTTTTAATAAATAATAATATTATTAAAAGTCTGTGCCAGAGCAAAGCAACAGACCTGAGACAGAAAGCATATAATTATATAGTCACATTTTGTATTTAATTACACCAGGGCCTGTATCCTAGATGGCACCTCCACACGCGGACGTTGCCATTCTCAAAAGGACAGTGGAAATGTGATGTGACTTCCTCGTTCGGACGTTACAACGCCACACTCCATGTTAACTCCTCCTGCACATTTAGCAGAAAAGACAGCTACAACCACTAGTGGTCATTTGTAATTTTTTGTGTTTAAAACTTTTCTCCAGGAGAAACAGCCGGACTTTGATGACTGATACAGAGGCCGTGTTTTTTTCCCCTGGGAGCCAGACATGTTCAGCAGGGAATCATCACTGGCTATTAAATGCTTTCAACTGTAAGGAAAAAGCAATTAAATGTGATAGATCACGGGGGCACCTTGTGATTGTAGTTTCAGCCAATCAAGATCCAGTTTTTAAATGGAAAAACGAACAATCCATGAATAGGGATTTGGGGACAGCCTCCATATTGACTGCTTTTAATCATGTGCCTACGTTACCGTTTTACGTCTTAAGCCAGCCAAATTAATTCACTTTCTTTGCCACCTTACGTAAATGTAAGCATAACCACATTTAATACAAAAATGACAAAATCAGACACAAATAGTCCAGCAATAGGAGGACCATGTGTACATGTGAGCTTGTAAGAGTCCAGGTCAGTTGCTGCATTGCGGTATTACTAATCAACCAAACATTTTCTCAAAAAACAGAAACCGCTGTATTTCCTCACTAGCATACACGCATAGATTTTCACTGTGAAATAATCCGTCTTTTTCTGTTGTCTACAAGGACCACACAACGTTGCATAACCTACAGGCAATATCCTAGTCTCCATTCCGGTTTTACAACTCGACTTGAAGAGAATCCTAATTAATCAGTCTCTTATCAAAACTCATTAAACCACAAGGACTACATGCAGGTAAGGTAGTTCACACAAACACACACACACACACGCAGCCGGGGTTAAGACACAGAGAACACTACACAGACAGGTCATACATTACTCAAGCCGCAGCCCACACGTGTCCGTGTCGGTGAAATGGGCTGGCCATTTGGAAAGGTAGGGACATGGCACATGATATAAAGGGTCATTTGGAAGACTTTGCAGGGGCTGTGTACTGTGAAGGATTGGGGTTCACATGAACGGCTACACGCGTACATCCTTCTACGTTTCACCAGGCTTGGACACAGTCTGAGGACAGAGCACAATATGGGTCTTCAGCCGTGTTCACGTTCACACACTCAGACACACACACACACACACAAACGAATGTAGAGAAAGAAAGTACCAACCTTGAACCACGGATGCTTATCTAACCCTTTGTTGTACATTTACCCATAGAAAACATCTTGCAATAACGGAACTACGGCTCCATTCAGGAACAAGAGCAGGAACATTACCATAGAAGACTTGTCTTTCAGGTGATTGTGTTGACAGATTTCATCCAATACATTTTCCATGGGGTATATCTGAGGAGTTCTTGAGTGCAGACCAGACCATTAGCAACCAAGGACAGCTCTTTTAGAAAGTGGAGAATTTGATTTCAGCACACCCTCTAGTCAGTCTTGTGATTGAATCCTAAAAAGAGTTGAAATGTGAGAAATATCCTGCCGATAGGTAGAAAATAAAAGACTGGCCTTGGGGTCTTACCATTTTCTTTAAAGATGTTTATGCATATTTAATGTGCAGTTGGAGATGCATCCAGGTTGTCATGTAATTCAGGAAGTGTAGGAAGGGTTCTGCCAAAAAGTAATACTGTACAAGGAAAACAACTTACTACAAAATTACAGACGTTGACTGTACTGTATGTGTTGTGTGTATGCACGTATGTGTATTTATGTTTTCTGTATGTGTTTGCATAGGTGCGTGTATATGTGTATGTTCGTGTTTGAGTGTGTGTAGGTGTGTGAAAATATGTGTGTATTAATTTGTGTGTGTACATACGTGTCTGTGTGTGTGTGTGTCTGTATGCCTGTGCTTTAGGGCTGTCCCAATAAATGTATAAAAAACAGGACAGGAATTGTATTCTGGTGTTTTCATCATAGAATCCTATTTTTCCTTCCTCCCTATGTGGATGGACAAATTAATAGATGAGGTATGGGTGATGGATGGATTGAAGGGTGGATGTGTTTCCACGGGGGGTGGAGTAGAGTGCTCTACGCCTGTTTAGTATGCACATCAGGTAAACTGGGTCTGTGTTCCTCATTTAGCCAGCCACTCTATGGCCAGGGAGCTGCTATGCAAATGTGTCTGGATTTGAATGGAGAGGAGGAAGACACAAAGCTCAATTAAGGAGAGGAGGGAGAGGAGGGTAGAGGAGGGGAGAGGAGGGGAGAGGAGGGGAGCGTCGGCTGTCTGGAGGAAAGGTTGGGGGGGGGTTAATGCCAACATGGCCGGCTGGAGAAACACCAGCCACACTCAGACACACGCGTGGAGAGGCACACAGACCCAGTGTTTGTAATACTTCAAGGTTCATCCGATATTTAACACAGAGCACAGTAATTATCGGACCACTGAGCTCAGAGACATTATTACACCATAATGTGCAATATGTGGAATAAGCCCACGTTTACATGGTATCAAAAGAAAAAAAAGGTACTCTCCCGGTTTTATGATTGATCAAGGACAGGTGCCATTCCTATACCAGTGTCACCGGGGAAACTATGTGTTCCTCTGTGACCATCCCCTGCACAACTGTCCTTCAGAGAGCTTCTCACATCACCATAGCCACAACGGCTCACCATGGCAACCACTGCATCATGGGTGGGTAGGGAAATTAAAAGGAGGTGGGTGTCGGGGGGAGCAATAACTCATATTTGCATGAGGGGGATGAAAAAAAAAGAATTAACGGTCTGCGAGGAAACACATACGCTGTATCTCTAAATAAACCACCATCACCACCTACATGACCTCCACATCACCCCCACCATCAACTCCCCCACCATCACCTCCTACATGACCTCCACCATTACCACCAACATCACCCCCACCACCACCTCCCCCACCATCACCATCACCTCCCCCACCATCACCATCACCTCCCCCACCATCACCTCCCCCACCATCACCGCCACCATCACCTCCCCCACCATCACCGCCACCATCACCACCTATATGACCTCCACCATTACCACCAACATCCCCCCCACCATCACCGTAACATCATCACCGCCAACATCACCACCAACATCACCCCAACCATTACCAAGACCATCATTGTTATCTTTAGACCTTACCAGAACCATAGCGACACAGACCCGGCTGATTGGGGGCATGCAGTCAACTCTTTGACGTGTTTCATCTCTACTCATGGTAATCTCCTCACAAAGGACAGTGTTTATGGAACACTTCGAGCTTCTACTTCTACAAGGAATAATAAAAAGTAGGCTATGTAGTTGTATTAATTAACATTAGAGTAATTCTAAAATACATGTTTCAATCAGTAACTCCGATATCACTACACCACAATCAAATCACATAACAAAACATTGCAATAAATGCCAGTGAACAAAGGCAATCCCAGTTCCACACTATCATTGCTATTTTATCAATTAATATTTCAATCGGTGCTAAAAACCCTAAGACTCAATTCAGGGACGTTTTCATAAGAATAATATGTATGCATCATCTACACTGGATTTGAGAATAATTGAGAACAACTTGGACAGCAGGATTGTTGATTATTGAGAATAGTTGGTTGATCTGGCAATGCCAAAGCAACCCTGCCGGATTCCCCACCATACACTCAGTCAAAACGTACAGATTCATCCTGTCACTACTCTCTCTCTCTCTCTCTCTCTCTCTCACACACACACACACACCCGCGAACACACGAACACGCAGAAACACGTGCTTCTTGCCAGTCAATGTCTTATTGTTTTGCTTCCATACATTTGACACAAACATAATTACAACATTTATAGGCTCTAAATAACCTTAGGGAAAACATATCTAAATTGTGATGTCGACAACAGAAGCTAAATCGTGCGAAACGTGTCTATGTCTACTGATTTTGTTGATAATGTTGAAAGAATGAAAACATAATTTAACTCTGGTACAGAGCGTATAAAATGTAAGTCGCGTAAATAAGCATGACTGCTGCATGTTCTCAAAAGCAAAAGGATCTAGAAGTGAGCGCGAGCGCGCACATACGCGTACACACACATAGCCTATAGAAAACGATGTGATCTCATCAGTAATGCATCAAGACTTCATAAGCAATTCACAGGCTAAAGCCCGGCGATTGTTATTGTATACATTCTCCTTATTGCACTACACAAACCATATATATAAATAAAATGGTCGTACTTTGAATTTTTAATATATACCGCCGATTGAGAGAGCGTGCAAGAGATAAAAAGCGAAGTCTCACATACCGTTATATAGCATTTCCTTTGATTTTGGTTTATGCAGGCTTTAAGGGCTTCATGATAACACCGCACAGGAAATAAAACTGTAGTGCAGTGATATGCAAATTAATGGCTCCCTCTGAATGCAAGGACATGTATTATTCATAAATTACTCATGTTTATGCAAATGAGGGAATACAGAACGACTGGGTAGAGTGGAGGTTGGGTAAACCCTTCTTTCTGTTACAGTAAATATTTGATTCAATTTCTGATTTTCATCTGTCAACGCATACTAGCATGAATAGTCTAACATTAATCAGAAACCGTCAATTGTTCACATTTGACGATTACCCTAATTAACTATGTGCGTACACGTATCCTGTTTTTCGATAAGGCTACAGTCTGTGCTTCAGATGGAACGGATCTCATAAATTGGATGAATCACATTGTGGCCTAATTACTTAGACCTGTAATGACAATTCTAAGTTTATTTATTATTGTTATGTGTGTCTTATAGAGAGAGACAGAGAGATCGGAATCATCTTTATAATTACACTTACCCATAATACACATAGTTAATTTACTAAACTCAACATTTTACACTTATACCACTTACCTATACATAGCATATTACACCTACCTGATCCCAGAATATTAGACTCATACCAAGAATATGATTACGTTTAACGACGTTAATACTACTGCAACTACTGGTACACAAGGTATAGAAACAGAACACAATAAATCCAGGCGGACATGATATTACAATTAAATGCATTAAATACAATACTAATATTAACAAACAGCAACAAAAACAATAGGGTTTCAAATGTGAACTGATAAAAGCCTAAATAAAAGTAGGGTGTGGTGAACATATTAGATAATCAGATATTATCAGGGTGTAGATGATATACATTCCGGTGTAATTTGTGCAAATCTACAGTTCCAGAGATATGAGCAGAGACACAGGACCACCGAAAAGAGATTGAAGAAGACTGATTCGCAATATGTATTATTATTATAAAAGCTGTACAAATGTACAAATCATCATCTGGGTTACTAGCAGGTATAACAGGGGTCCACAAATATACGACAACGGGTATACAAAGAACGTTTAGGTTGCGGGAACATAGATATGACCTCAAAGGAAAAACTGGTAAATCCCTCCCTCTAGCGTCGACCAGGGGAATAGCAGAAACTCTAGATAGCTTTAGCAGCTAACTACATATTAAACTAGCTAGCTATAATGTTCAGTTTGGAATTTTGATTTTTATAAAATGTCCTGTTTGTGGTACAACCATAACCGAACAAAAAAGCATGTTCTTATATACTGTCGTCCTACCGCCAGTTGAGTGGCGCTGGACAGATTCCTTTGTTTAGACCTAGCCTTAGCTAATGAGATAACAGTTAAGTTGGTTAGATTTGCATTCTATCTAAAGATATACAACATTTAGTTTTGTATTGTTCTTTTTACATCCTGCCCGAATGTAATTATGACAGAATAGACAAAAGCTAGTGGCGCCTGGTAATAAGAATAATTAACTTCTACAGCACTTTTCATTATAAAATAATATCAAAAATTGCTTGAAGAAGCAAAAAAAAAACATCTAACGTTTTACAATAGTAAGATTTCTTTAGTATTCCTTATATTCCTTCGTATTTATACATGTAACATTTAGCTAATAAAACATTTATTAAATAGCATTATATCTAAATAATTCTAAAATAAATCCAAGCAGTAGCTGCTACATCATTCCAAAGATGGGTAAACTCATTATAAATATGATCAATTATGAATCTACTTATATCTTGTCAAGATTTCTAAATCTACTTATATCTTGTTTTAATGTCAACACAACACAAAAACAAAATTATTTATTTAAAATTTTTATTTTTTTATGGATGGATTGTATGCAGTATGCTCTAATTATTCACTGCAATTGTGTCAATATTACATTTGAAACAACCAAAAAAGCTTAAAAGTGAACATGATAAGGAAGTTCCACACATCCAAACAGTGTTAAAACGCAGTGTTGTGACACTGCAACAGCTTTTTTGCCTCGAGCAAAAGATCATGACAGGTTTAACCAAGACATTTTACCTAAGAGCGATGATAGTCTAAGTGTATGAAACATAACTGTTCGTAATATTTCTAGGACCTTGGATCGAACCAAATTACATGTTTTTCCTAGAATGTACAGAGGCACATGGCGATACATTGCCTTCTATTTCCACACTTTACCATAAATTACGGTAGAATTGCGTCATCAGTAATGGACATAATGTTGACGCGCATGACTAGAAAAACAAGACAAATAAGTACATCGACTTGTTGGTTAGTTAAGAATCTATGACAATTTGCTTAGCTTGTACTTTTTAAATCATAAAGATAGCTAGAATGTTCTATAACATTTCATAACGTGTTTTTATGAATGCTTAGTTGGCTGTGCTACAATAATCCAGGTAACTGGCTTGCTCGACGTTAGCCAAAACTCAAAATCTCCTATTCAAACATGAATCTAACTAAAAATATGTCAATCCAACCCATGCTGTCGATAGGCTAATCATTTTCTCGTCTTGATAACGTACGATCGTTTTACATGTCATGTGCAACTAATGTCAAAGGCTTTTCGAGTGTCAGGATCTGGGCAAGATATTATAGTACCCTTTTAATAACATGTATGTTTTTATTAGCAGGTCTTCGCCATGTTTTACAATAGCTCGCAGAAAAAGTGTTGGACATTTGAGAACGAAGAAACACTGGAAAAACTAAGATACGAAGCCAATCAAAAATATCGCAACAAAATGCTTGCCACTGGAAAGGTAGAGATATTTAACATGTTACATTGCATATGATATTATATTTTGTAGTTGACACATACATCGTGCATCTGTTTTGTTACTATTGCTCACAATTTCCTTTTGCCTCTACCATGTTAGCCTACAGTTAGTAACTCCGTGTTTCTGGATGCTCACGAGGAGGATGTGCTCTTCAGGCACTACGAGAAGAGACTGCTTGACTTCTGTAATGTTTTCAAGCCTGCAATGCCTAAGTCCGTTGTGGTATGTATTATGTATGGCCAGGAATTCAAACAAATAATTAGATGGGTGCTTATTATAACCGCGTATGAATTGAAACAGTTTTGTTGTTGTTGTGTTTGCCTTTTCCGCTTTACCTGAGACTAGAAAGAATAAAGAAACGTGATGAAAGGTCAAATATATAAAAAATAAAAATACATAATATATTGGGTGTTATGGCAGATATATTAATGCACTAGGATAGACAGAACGTTAATAGAATATAAACATTATACCTATTTTATTTGGCATTTTAAATGTTTCTGAATGTGTTGTTAGTATGTAAAATGAACAACAACAACGTTAAAACAAATATGCAGATACATTTGGGCTTATTTCAATAAGTTAATTATAAAGGATAATTTCACTTTTTTACAACATAACGATTAAAGTTCCTTACCCTGAAAATATATGATGGGCTGTGAGAAAATGTTTCCTTTAAACCACCATTGCAAACAGCCATTGCTAGTCTGCTAATTTTAATTCTTTGTTATGGTTGTGTAAAGATGACTAAAACCTGGATTACCGTTTCTCTCGGCACATTGACTTCAGTCTGAGGGACCACTCCGCTGGTTCAATATAGCATTTCCTTTGATTTTGTTGAACTTTGTTTGACCATATCCAGCTCTTCACACAGCAAGCATCTGGCTATAAAGTTTGGTCTGTCAACTCTGTGAAGTAAACATTTGGAAGAAAACATTGCCATCCTGTAGGAATTTAAATGTTACCTTTTGTAGTATCATTAATTACGTATGGTATTGATCAAATGGACCCAAAATAAACGTTGTATAGACAAATTGTACATAAGTGGTGGGTAATAGTTGCAACCATTTCAACAGGGGACTGCCATCATGTATTTTCGGAGATTTTTCCTAAACAACTCACTAATGGAATATCATCCGAGAACAATTATGTAAGTAGCACAGGGCTTTTCTTTGACTAGTACTCTTAAAGCCTCATGTCTAAAGCAAATGCTGTGATTTCTGCTTTTCCAAGTAACTCTAATCAGGTAGCTACGAATAGTCCTTCATACTCCTCATGTACGTAACTTCCAAGTCTCATTTCGGTATCACTCTTTTGGCCTCTTATGTTCCAAATCTGCGCCCCGGCTTACATTACCCCACGCCCCGGCTTACGTTACCCTGTTTTTCAGGCTGACCTGCGCCTACCTCTCCTGTAAGGTAGATGAGTTTAACGTGTCCTGCACCCAGTTTGTGGGTAACCTTGTTCAGGAGAGCGCATCCGGTCAGGAGAGGGCTCTGGAGCAGATCCTGGAATATGAGCTTCTTCTCATTCAGCAGCTCAACTTTCACCTAGTGGTACACAACCCCTACAGGCCTATGGAGGGCCTACTCATAGACCTCAAGGTGGGAGGATCGAGTCAGTCAGTTCCATGTTAACAGAGCGAAAATGAAAATAAGACAGATTTTTGCTCTTTATGTACGTCAACCCCGCAAAAATACATCGATTGCTAAGTTTGACAAACCTTACCACTCGAGGGAACTATGCAAATGAACTACGTTTTAGAGATATCTACTTTTTATTTTATTTTTATTTGCCAAAATGTTGGTGTGGACGTCCCATGTGGCAAAATTGCAGGCTTATCAATTGTTTCACCAGTAGTGGAGTGGGACGTTTGCAATATGCAGTGTTTGATTCCCGCGAGGGGTCAGTACAAGAAAGTATGAACATGTAAACGCTTGCTACTGTCAGTTGCTCTGTACGCCAAAGAGATCCCTAAGAATGTAATATACCTAGAAAAGTAGTCTGTTTTCATCCAGAAGCCTTGTCTGCTTGGTGACCTCCTACCTTTTCCTCAGACGAGGTACCCTGTCCTGGAGAACCCGGAGTCTCTGAGAAAAAGCGCAGATGACTTCTTGACGCGGGCCTCCTTGACGGACATTGGGCTGCTTTTTCCACCATCACAGATCGCCTTGATGGCCATCTTGAACAGCGCGTCGCGAGCCGGCCTTAGCATGGAAAGGTAGGGGAGCACCACTCCTCTAGAGCTAACATGCCTTCATAGGGGTTTTTTAGAGCAGTAATCGGTTTTGCCTAAAACTAGGTTGTTGGTCTTTTTTTTATAGCTATTTGACAGAGTGTATGGGACTAAAAGACAACAAAGAGACACTCTCAAAGATGTACGACGCAATGAGACGTGAGTTCTGTCGACGACATTGTTGCCTTTCCTAATTCCAACCACATGGTGGCAAACTTGATCAGGGCTGTGACTGCACATTACATTTTAACAACGTTATTCCCGGTGTTGTTTCACATAGATATCTTTTTTTTTTTTTACACAGGGATAAAAACAGTCATGAAGAAGTATGACCTTCCAAAGCCAGACGAGGTGAATGCTTGCAAAGTGAAGTTGGAGGGGATCCATGCTGAATTTGCAGCAAACACCAACATGTACGTATTGACTCCTTTTAGTCAGTCACAGACATCAACATGTATGTATAGACTCCTTCAAGCAGTCAGAAACCCCAACATGTACATATTGACTCTTCTTCAGTCAGGCACAGACATCCACATGTATGTATAGACACCTTATTTAGTCAGTAACAAACACCAAGATGTATGTATAGACTACTTAATCAGTCACAAACACAAGCAGTTGTTGTATTTCACAAAATAGTGGTAAGTCATTACATCGATGAGCCACCTGGAGATTGAAAGGTGTTTTGAGAAGTCAGCTGCTTGAGTATTCTGTTAATATTGTTTGATAGGAATGGCTGTCTGCTAAGGTAAGCTATTTGAGTGTGTTTTGAAATACGGCTTCAGAGTGATTTGCAGAAATGAAACAATACATTTTGTTTTATGCTAACAGGTTTATTTTTGCCTGGTTGATCAAGTGTATCTAAGTTGCAAACGACTCACGGTTCTGTAGAAAAATAAAAAATAAACACATTAGTTATATAGAAATAAAGATGAAGCACAGCTGACATTGGTGACAGTATCATCCTTATCTGGAAGGTCTATGAACATGTGGGTAAGGTTTGTGAGGTCTGTGTAATCTTCAGTGCATCCAAACTACGTAATCGTCTCTTGGTTTTAATGTCTTGTGGGAAGGTTGCGGTTCTCATAACAGCGTTGGTGAATCTCCATGACCTGCAAGTCATTTGTCTCTATGGTCGGCGTAGCATTGGTTTGTATCAGAGAGGAAGGTGGGTTAGTGAGGGTTACATTGAAGAAGGAAACTACAACAAAAGCTTCTGCTGAATTAGCCCAAGGTTAGGCTAATGGACATTTTCCCAGAGCAGTGTACACGTAGGTCCAAACATCTGGCCAATTGCCATGGGTTACACGTGCACAGGTTACAAATCGGTCCATAAAACTATCAAGGTGTCATACAAATGTTAATCTATTGCTGTGCGATTTTCATTTAGCTATCAAAAACACTTTTTTAGCCACCCAAGCCAATGCGTCATATGAAATGATATCAAACTGATTCCATCGAGGGCCTAGTGTCTGCTGGATTTGTGTTTTTAGTTGGTGTCCTATTAAGACATAGAAAACCAGGTGAGGGGAGTTTGTAGTAAATTACCTAATTTATAATTTCCAAGTAAAAGATTGGAGCAAAACACAGACATTTGACCCTCCATGGAATTGGGTTTGGCACCTGTGGTTTAAAACATGTAGCTTCAGGGCTATACCGTATATAAAGCTATGTAAACTGCCATTTCAGAGGTTGGAAGAAGTTGAGTTGGGTTGTAGTGGTGTATTTAAACAGATTTAAGGCTAGTGTCTTGGTGAGGTGCTATGTTATGCTTCCCTGATGGTTTGGCTTGCCTTCGTCCCAAGGCTCCCTGGAAAGGTTACACTGTCAACAACGTGGCTTAGTGTAGGGACCTCAAGGAATTCCAAATGAAGGCCAAGCCAATCCACATACAGGAGATGATCCAGTCCATTGTCCTGTAGTGGTGTATACGCTTTAGCTCTGCCATGTAGGCAAGCTGTTATGATTGAAAATAGTTCAGGTTCGCATTTTGTAGGTAATCTTTATTTCACCAGTGTGTGTTCAAAGTCTTTGGCGAGATCCACAGGCTCTTTCCCAGTAGGGGGCGCAGTCTCCCATCGTGAATAGGAACCTCCAGAAAGCTACAATGTCAGTACGAGTCAACCTAATCCCCGATCCAGCGCAACATGCCCGGGGCCGGCTGGCTGTTGGGTCGACCGCCTGGCGTGTCTCATGCCTTTGGTAGAGTTCACATTACCTGGATGATGGCAGCCAAAGCCATGATTGTGCACTCAGTCCTGCAAAAGTAAAGTGTACACTGTTCAGAGGGCACAACCTTGACGACCGTCTGTTAGATAAACCTTATTTATGGGAGGCCAACTGTACCCCCTTCCTCACCCAACACACTTGTGAACCCGGGAGGGTCTCCTGGTGGGGTGTTCACCCTTGAGGTGTCATGGCAGATGGCATCATGCATGACTTGGGCTGGAAACATGCATGACTCGGAATGAAGTGATGATCACGGTTAACATTGTGCGCTCTCAACCGAAAAGTAAAAGTAATACAGGAAGTCATTGTTTTTACAGGAAACGAAAAAGAGGATACGAGGATGATGATCATGTAGCAAAAGAGCCTCGCATGACCGAGGAGGTAAGACAGAACCACTTGAACTTTCCCCAAACAGTATCTCTACAGTTCTTAAGTCATTTAAAAGCTTGTTGTATTTTCTAGGAGTGGACTGATGAAGATCTGGAGTTAGATGACCTATGAATGATGCAGAAAACATCGTTAACCTTTTGAGCTAAATGTCACAACCTCGTTGTCGGGACTTTGTGGCTTCACAGATGAGCCACATGTGAAAAGGTTGAGGCTATACAGGATGCTTCAAAACTTTCTTTCTGTAAAAATAATAAACCTATATTTTTTTAATGAACAGTAAACTTGAAGATTTGTTTTTTAACCAATATTGAATTACCTTAAGATACATGACTGCTCTACAATCTGAAATTTGTTTTGTGGACAAACAATGCAAAGGCACTGTCCTTAATGAACTTCGACAATTCACTTATAGTGAAGAAAAAAAACTCCATGATCTACTTTACAAAAAAACAGTTTAATAAGTGCATGCATGTCTGATACAATCTGTACTATTTCAATTTACTGCTGTAAACATTTCCATTTACTTGGTTTGATTATGTATTGTCTGGCATTGAAGTTAAGGTCAACCAAACAATCAAAAACATGATACATACAAACAAAATTCAGTTTCTCAATTATATACTCATGATTCCAGCAAGAGAATTTATTTTTGATATAAAATAACCATACTTTCTGCAAGAAAACATCCAAACTAAAATACAGAGAAAGAGCAAAAATATATATATACTAGAGACAAATAGATAGGAAATGCTGGTTTCAGCACTTTGTGGAAACTGTCAAAGGTTGTGACCATTAAATGAATCCATCGCAAATTACAGTATAAAAAGCATTATCGCTCATAATCCAGTTATAAGAAAAACAGAGTTGACTAGCTTCTTGGTGTCAGTTGAGTTTCCTCCTATCGAGCAGGGAGATGTACTAAGGCAACCTGTGCTGTGTGGACGAACACGTCTTGGGGGAGGGGGTGTGTGCCAAGCTTTACATAGAAATCAAATCTTTGACCCACCTGATGGAAGGGAGCGATACACATGTACCCCAAGTCGCAGGGTCGTCAACATGGTTTATCAGAACACCAAAACAGAAACGTGTTCTGAGCGTACACCGTTCAAAGTCACTGGTAGGCATTTTGTTTTTGGGCACAGCCGTCGTTGCTCGTTCGGTTTGCTGCTGCTGCTGAAATGCATAGGTCTCCTGGCACGGGCAATGGGGTGGGTTGGGGGGCGTTCATAAGAGGAGATGGGGGGGTGGAATTGCCATGGTGATGAGTGGAACATGCTGGGTCCCGTATGCGACTCTGCCCGAGGAGGGATGGGTGGAGAGACGGGTGATGTACTACCTGTTGCTGTTGGACATGGCATAGTGAGCCTGTTTCTGCTGGAGAAGCTCTGTGATGGCCAGCAGCTTTTTCAGCACGTGCTGTGGAGACAGAGGGTTAATACCGGTTTATAATCTGGGTGATGCGTTAATACAAACACAACATGGGACTGGTGGTGTTTTTTTTTTGGGACATGAAGTTTTGAACTAAACTTAAAATAACTATATATACCGCTCCAAACAATAAAGGGAACACTAAAATCACACACTTTGTCTCGACGAATGGAAAATATTGAAGCTCAAAATCTTTACTGTACATTGTGTAATTTGTTGACATAACGGTCAATGAAAACCAAAATCACCAACCGATTGAGGACTGGATTCAAACTCAAAATAAACAATTGAAATCACAGGCTTTTCTAAGTAGTGTGACTCATCACTCCCGACACTGTCTGGGCATGAGACAGCGGATGGTGTCCTGGGATCTCATCCCAGACCTGCATAAGGGCATCAGTGAGATCCTGGACAGTCTGTAGCACTACTTAGCAGCATCGGATGCACCGATACAAAATGCCCCAGAGGTTATTAAATGGATTCAGGTCTGGGGAACCTAAGGGCCAGTCAATGGCATCAATGCCAAACCTTCTTGCAACGGTAGATATGGATGTGCCATCCTGAAGGAGCTGGACTACCTGTGCAGCCTGAATGGGCTGCAGGTACCTTCTCATGCTACCAGTAGTGACAAGGACACTAGCAAAACACAAACATTTAAGAGTATTTGTCTTTGGCCACAACCTAAAACAAATCTATAATTTTTGGGAGTTGTCTTGCTGTTGCCTCTCCAGTGCAGTTTGTCACATTCTTCACCAAAATAGGTGACATTGATTCACAATCATTTATGCATCCCACATGGACAAAATTGATATCACTGAAGTTCAGGTGTTCCCTTAATTTTTTGGAACATTGTAGTTTAGTGAATATGGCAACACACACCTGCTGTGCTCCCCTCTCGTTGCTCAGGGTGCGGAGTTCATCTGAATGTGTGGCACAGATCTCATGCAGCGCAGCGAGGTCACGGGACAGGTCTGTCCTAAAGTGCTCTGTAGCTTCAGGGAGCTCAGGGACATTCTGGAAACCACATCAACACACCTGTTAAAGGCTCGCCTTGACATTAGGACCGAACTATCTAAAAGGCCATGACAACGGGTCACCTACCCCCAACTCATCCAGAAACATGATCATCCGGTGTTTGTTATTTTTGATGAAGGGGTTCACTCCCTCCATGTAGGGCTCCTGCATTGACAAGAGGAACACACCTCACTTTCTGACTTATGGAAGATGACGTTGTGAGTTTAACTACTATAGTTATTGAGGTACAGCCGCTGGGAAAACCCCCACTGGGCATCTAGCTGGGTGGTCATACCTTGGCACCAAACTCCACCAGATTAGCTAGATTCTGGACAGACTTGGCAACCAAAGTAAGGGTACGGCCCGCTGTTGCAGATGGAGGGTCTACACACACACACACACAAAAACAAATGCATATTAATTCAAGGACTGTGCACATTTCAAGCTGAAGGAGTGTTCGGTTTCAGCAACACCAAATGAAAAGAAGAGTATAAAATCACCAGCGATGATGTTAAACATTCTTGGGTTGAGGATGGCAGGGCAGATGAGTCTCAGGAACACAAAGCCACTGGAATGCAAAAAGGAATTGTTTCGCTGAGTCAAATTTGAGTCGGTCCAGGAACGTTCAGTGAAATGTTGCCAACACAGGGTCACTATGACGACAGGAACCATTGTGATGATTCAGGTTCCGTTAAGGAGGCAGCAGGCCTCAAGTGGGCGTGTAGTTACCTGACCACTCTGGTTCTCATAGTGGTGTTGGTCGGCCATTTCTGCTGCACTGACTTTTGCAGACAGCCGTAGATGTATCTTAGAGTTCTGAAGAGTCGCAAGGGAGAGACAGTGAATGTACTTACAAAAAAGAAATAACGTAGCTGTATTAACTTCCAACTATTCTATGGACCTAACTTGTGTTCAGTTAAAATGTCGGTTTGTCTTGTGGCTCGAAACATTGACTTCACTACAGCAGAACGGCATGACGTACATACAAACCACACAGATTGCTACTTATTGGCAATGTATATTGAACCGGCAGAAAAGTAATTACGGTGGTCCACTAACCCGATGTTATCTTTCCCTAACCATGAACCAACTCACTGAGGAACATACCTAACCTTAAACTGATCCGTGGTCCTCAACTAAATCTTTACTAACCCCCTAGGTTCTTTCTTTCTGCCGGTGGAATATACACCTCCTTACTTATTAGGGTTGGGCCGATGAACGATGTCATCGGGTGTCGGTAATGATTGACAGCCATTGTCGATGGGGGCCTCATCGTCGATGACAGACGATAGCCTATTTACACTTGACAAAGCAGAACAGCACAGACACACTGACATTTGGTTTTCAATTCTAATCAATTGATTACCTGGGATTAATTGGTCTTTTTGTTAGTCCAAATCATTGAGTCCCACGACCGGCGCTATGACAAAAGTACATACATCGCCCAACCCTATTATATCATGTGGATGGTTCCCATGTTAGTTGTTTGGTATGTGCTCTGTAGTGTGTGTGTGCAGCGTGCTTACGGGGGCAGGATTTCAGCAGCCATGAAGATCTTCTCCACTAGCTCAGACAGGATGTTAAGGAGATGGGCCAGGTTTAGATTCACATCCTCGTTCTTCTCCAGTTTAGATGGGTTCAGCTAGTGAACAGCAGAGATACAAGTGTGCTTGTGAACTGTACAACAGACTACACAAGACATCTTCGAGAGCAGGAATTACAGATGAAAACAAGTGCAGAATGCTCTGTTCAATGCCACGGCGGACAGCCAAAACACTGATTGTACAAACGCCACACAATCCCACGGTTTAGACGCCTGCAACGCCCCCGGCTTGTGGTTTGTTCTCACCTCGCAGGACTGCTTGCTCTCCATGATCTTGAGGATGGTGTCTTTGAGGGCGTGGTGGACGAAGGGCGTGGCTGTGGCCTTCATGTACTGCTCCATCAGGGTGCTGGCGAGTGTGGTCGCTCGGAACAAGGTCGTCGCCTCGTCTGTGGGAACGAGAGAGAGAGGACTTCTTATCAACCAACTGTACATATGCGTGTGCCTTGACGCGCAACTGAGACACGATCTGCCTCAGAGCGGTGGAGACCCAAGGTTCTTCGTTGCCTCATCGAACCCCTCCCCAAAAGGTGCCTTACCCTCCATGTTGATCTCTCGGTCGTTGAGGGTCCTGAGGAGGGGGGCCTCGGTCTTCTCGTGTCTGAAGATGCGCAGCAGGATGCTGGCGAGCAGCGTGCGGTCCTGCCCACACACGTGGGCCAGGGCATAGATCCCGTGGAACTCCTTCAGCAGGACCAGCTGGGGACACACACACACCGTGTGTTCAGCTGATCCACGCTCCGGGCGTGTCTCGTACCCTCAACACGGCAACGATGTAGCCGAGTCCAAATGTTGTCATGGAAGTAATGGAAACTAGAAAACTGGCCCCCGGCACTAAATGCCGGCCATGTTAACACCTTTCCAAATAGCCTGCTCATCTTACCAAGACGGTTGAATAAGGGCGGCTGCTGGAGTAAGGTATGAACATTAATGACCAGCCATGTTTTACTCCCCTGTGGGGGTGGGGTCTGACCTCTTTGAACTCGCTGTACTCTTCCTCTGGCATGATCTTCTCCATGGAGTAGCGGGCTCGGACCCTCAGGGATCCGGGTTCGATTCCTTTTAAAGGCACGTGGGAGCTCAGGGGGAACCACTCGTCTATCATCTGGCCCTTCTGAAGGCGGCTCAGCTGGCAGCGCATGAACACTAGGGGGAGGTGAACACAGGCGCTGTCACGTCCAAATGGATTGGCATTATGAAAAGATAGGGTGGAGAAAGTTGGGAAAGGAAACTCACAAATGTCACTTTCTTTGCTCTTCTTTGTCTTGTTGCTCAGGCTGATTTCAAACCTGTTGATTTCACTTGGCAGGTCACTAAAGGGGGCCAGAGGCAAAATATATGTCACCGGGGAACCGAGAATGATCCAGCAGCTGGTCATTATCAATGCAACATTATGGGCATATTTCTACTGAGTACAGAAGGGAGTAATGGTATGATTTATGTTACAAACCGGTTCTGGGAACCATGAATGCTACATTGACGAGAACAACTAAGGACTAAATTCCAAGTAACGATTGAACATTGAAATTGGTTGACTGACTCAAAGATGAACTCCTCGGTGAAGACTGGATTCTGGCCCTCTCGGGGGTTAGTCTTGGCCACCTGGACACTGTTCAGGTAGATGTTGCAATAGGGATTAGTGAAGTGCTTCACCGGCAACTTATGGGCCTCCTCCACATACAGGACCAAGCTGCTCACCTTAAGGAACCCACACACACACACACCAGGAAAGGTCGACAAGCCAGCCCGTCAGTGCTTCTGACGACTCAAGACGCGTGGGTCATTTTAATGTTAACGCACATTCACTGTAAACGGGTTGCATCGCATCTCTTCATGGAAATGCTTTATGGACACGGGAAGCGGCTGAAATAGAAGTGCCTGGTACCTGTCTGAGCCTCTTGCTGGCTGTGGGCTGGGTGGGTTTCCTGAGGTTACTGCAGAACGTCTGCAGGCATTTCATCCAGTCCTAGAGAGAGACAAGAACACCGTAAAGACTAAAGAAAGCTGCGGTTGGGACATAACCCAGTCAGTCGACATGGACAGAGAGTTCGGTACACACCTGTGCCTGTTCAGGGGTCTCGCCAGCAAAGTAGAATATGTACTGTTCCTCACTGAAGTGTTGAACCACCACCTGGAAACAGTTTGGCCTGCAAAACCAGAACACGAGTAGCCAGGTTTTACTGATTGGTCAGGTGCGAAATGTAACCCGCGTACTCTGACTTGAATAACAACTCGGATGTTCTATAGCAGTGAGCTGTTGAGTCCACGTTGGGATCAGTGAGAGTGGGTAAAGTGTCTAACCTGCCAAACAGGCTGTCATGCACCCCGTATACAGAGCACACACTCAGGTCAATCAGGCCTTTGGGTTTGGTGGCTCTCTTCTCACTCTCGAAGTAGATTAGCTGGGCGTCGTTCCCCTCCAGGATGAAGTAGAGGTTCTTCCACCGCTTTCCTTTACCTGGAAGCGATGAGAGATCAGGAAAAGTCTCCCAACTCCCTTCCTTCTGCCTTTACTTATTTCCTCCCTCTTAAATGGAGTTCACATTATTTCTTTCACCGAACCCTTGCCTCATAAATCCGCAAGAGGTTTTGTAGATACCAGTGACCTTGACAGTGGGAGACATGGACGTGGCCTACGGACCAGATTACATTAGCAGACGTCTGAGCTTCCACTCTCCAGTGAGGCAAACCATTTAAGCCTGAAAACACATACCTTTGTTGAAATGGAGGTAGCCTTTCTTGACAATGTTTTTGTAGAATGCGTCTTTTGTTTTCCGTCTGATAGTGTTATAAATCTCCTTGCCGTCCACCAGGTCCGAAAGTACTTGTTCCTGGTTCTGAAGGGAACGCACAAGAATGTGAAACACCCGCTCACACCACAACCGTCTTCTGTAACACTACGGTGATGTCTGGACTCTACCTTACCTGCACCGAAACAGCATCTTTCAAGTTGTACCCCTCCACGATCTGCTCTTTCTTATAATGGTCAATAATGTCATCAACACTGCCGGAAAGAGAAGAGACCCAAAACACCGGTTATTCTGACTAGAACTTACAAACGTCATCCCGCAATAATAATTTCAAACGCAACAGACTTCAAACTCTCCACAGAACCTACACTTCTATTGTAGGAGTCCAGATCAGAAGTAGTGAGTATATAGATTATTGTAATGGCCCCCCTGAGGGACTCACAACCCGGCCTTTGAAAGCACTACGCCCTATCAATGTAAAGTAGCAAAGCTATACATCTCCTAAATGCTTGTAAACCAAACCATCATACCTGTTGTAGTACCTCCCCCCCATCATGTACTGGTTGTTGGGGGTGGGGCATATCTTAAACCTTTGGATGTTCTCATTGGTGCGAAAAAACAGGGAATAATCCCCAGGTGTGTTGTCGGAAGGCCGAACCAGGAAGCTGCACACTTGACCAACTGAACGAAGGACAGAGAGAGATCATGTTGTGGTTACAACGAGTTCAGCACTGGACAACTACATTACCCACAACCACGCTGAATGAAACGGGAGCGTTTCCCAGTTGTGCTTCACAGTGGGGTGACTGTGGCATCTGGAGAAAGAGCCGTGTGTTACCTGTCATCAGCAGGTTGTAGGCTTCCTGTTTGCTGATCTTGCCGTGATACCAGCTAATGGCAGGGAACCGACAGGGAAAAATAGAGAGAGAGACAAAAGGCAGAGAGAGAAAGAAAAAGAATAAAGATTTAAAGGGTTTGTTATTAAAGTATTTTATGTCATTGACATGTCATCTATCCGTTCATAATACAGCGGTCCTGGACAAAATGGATAATATTGGTTTTGAACCTGCTGAGATACAGTCAGGAGGCGCAGATTTAATGGAGCTCAAAACGACAAGGTCGTCAAACAAATATGAACTGGGTGAATCACGTTCCCATAACAGTTACTCTTCGGCACGGCAGCTGATTGAATGAAGGTTCTGGAGACGAGCCTCACTGAAATGACCACTGTAGTCCGAGGTTCACCTGTAGAACTACCGAGGAGAAAGGACACGACTTACACTTTGCCCTCATGTGGATCCTCCTCCCGCCCCTGAAAACAGAGACGGAACTACGTCAGGTGGATGAGAACCCATGACAAATAATAAAAGACCAAGTCTCAAGAGAGCCATTATGGCGCCCACAGCTTCCACCAACTAGTAACTCTGGGGAGGAATGACAGCATCCGATTCTGTACTTAGGAGTCATTAGGAATGTTCTGTGTAATTGAACATTCCCTTGGGACACGTAAAGCGAGTTATGTAGTTCAAGGGAGGGGGGGCAAAATGTAATGTGTAGCCCTTAGTTTAAAACATACGTATGCAAAAAGAAAGATGCTGTGCACGGTGTGGGTCTAGGTTCACTAGGTAAGGGCTGATCCTAAACCTGCTGAGAGCAGACAGTGCCTTCCTCTACTCACCACCTCCTCCACCAGGTCCTCCACAATCAGGCCCTGCTCCTCAGTCCTCACGTTGGTCACCCACATCCATCCGTCATCCAGTTCATTGTGAACAATAAACATGTCTCCCTTCAGGAAGCTGATAGACAGAGGATCAATGGCCTTAACGTTTTTACTGTATGCAAACAACATGGGGTACCATGAACCTGAATCTCCTGCTACACAAAGCTCATCTGCAGTACAAAATAAATGGCTGTTTTTGTTCCTTTGAATCGTGTTTGGCTATTCGAGCAGCGGCAACCTTTGAGGCTCTCCGGCTTATTGCTCGGCAGCAGTAGTTTGTGGATGTAGTTCTACCCGTTCGCCACAAGGTGTCTCATGTAAGCTGCAAAGCACCCTCGTAAGACCGGTGATCGTAAAACTGGGTTTTCTCTTGCCAGTTCCATCTGATCCTTAGCTCTGACATGGTGAATAACTGCTAGGGTCATCTGCTGGTCTACTGGGCTTTAACACATGCCAAGGAAAGGTGTGTTTTTCTGCTGTTCAGGAGATGAGCTCACCTCAAAACGGGGCCTACACACATTACACACGTTTGCCTAGATGGACGTTTCTTGTAGAGCTCACCTGATCTCATCAGTCTCTGGCACTTTGGTGTATGGAAGAATGGCTCTCACCCTCCTCCGGTCCTCTACAGGCTACACACACACACACACACACACACACACACACACACACACACACACAGTAAAACGCATGCTCCCAATAAAATCTTCATATCTTTAACCCCCCTGGCGGGGTTTCAAATGAATGTATTCCCCCAGACGCCCCCAGGACACCCCTCATTTGTATTCCGCCTGGCTTCTCCCCTGGGAGTGGTCATGAAATATGTCCCGGGGTCTAGGAAAAGCGGGAACATTTCTCACAGGTATTCTGAGCATGTGGCTGAGGAAGGCGAGCCCCCAGTTCCACCGGAGAGCAGCGACGTCTTACCTCGGGAGGAGCCACGGGCGACAGCAGCTTCTCGCCTTTCAGCAAACACGACACGTAACTGTAATAACCAATCAGGTCCGACAGGGACGAGAAGCGCCGCCCACCGATGTAATAGTCTCCACACATGGCGATGATCCTGTCACGGAAGAGCACGGGGCGCAATGAGTAAAGCACGACGCGGGTCACACGCAGAACGTCGGAACCGGAGAACGACAATAAAAACAGGCCTGAAGCTAAATTAACAATGTGAGCCAATGAATGGGCCGCCCACTGCCAGGCCACCGTGACTCATCAGATGAATGTCTTGTGGTGAACTTGCACCTGTAACGATGACACTGACGTCATTTAAGTGTTGGCCAGCCGGCCTGCCGTAGGGAGCCTGGAATAGAGCTTTAATCTCAGTTTAACTGTTGAGCAAATATCAGTTTGACGGGGCTACAGTACCGCACAACCGTCAAGGACATCTTCTGATGCCGGCACTACGCGCTAAGCCTGGCTTTCCTAATGCCCTTCTGCAAGAGCTTTCCACGCCAATGCTTTGCCATGTCTCTGCAATGTTGTGATGGGATGGTTGGACGCAATCCTCTCCCTGTTGGCTAACCTGTTGCATATTGTTGAAGTGCTTGGCGTTGATCTGATCTAGGAGGGATCGATGTCGTGGATGCAGCCTAAGCTCAATTCACTGGAAACAAGACCGATGAATATGGTACATGAAACCCCGGGAATGTCTTGGGGATAGACCCGAAACAGGGTAAACAGAACTGCCTTTTGAGGGGATACATGCTCGTTCTGTCCAACGTCCACTCTGTCAAAAGATTTAGCTACCACAGAATTGTTGCCTCCCGGGGTAGGTAGATTCAATCATCTTTTCAGACTCGAGTGAATGAGCGGTGTTGTTAAGGGATAATGTCTGACGGAGATTCAATGGAAAAGGTGAGGGGGTGGAGGTGCTGGCGGCTGGTAATCAGACATTGAGGCATCGTTGCCGGTCCGTCTCCCCCATTCACTTTAGGTCCACCCACGCACCCCTCTGTTGAAGTCTCTGGCCTCCACCCACGCACCCCTCTGTTGAAGTCCCTGGCCTCCACCCACTCACCCCTCTGTTGAAGTCCCTGGCCTCCACCCACGCACCCCTCTGTTGAAGTCTCTGGCCTCCACCCACGCACCCCTC